>ML810416.1:129416-178221 GCA_009831015.1 Picea engelmannii
AAGAAATTTGTACCTTTTGTGTATGTGGCACATTATGGAGATCAAAGAATTGCTCCATCTGAAGTATCCATGTGATTGGGTCCTTGCCATCAAACTTCCTCATGTCAATCTTAGGAACGTGGTTGGTCTTCAAACCAAAGTTGAATTTTCTCCATTCTTTTTTCACCTTCCTTGTGTTCTCATCATGAATTTCATGGGATGCATTTTCACTTTCAGGTGTCTTCTCTGTTACGAAATTTTTCAATACTTCCATGATCTCCCCTTTTAAACCCTCCATCATCTCTTGTAGTTCATCTTTGGTTACTATCTTCTTTTGTAAATCGTTTATGTCCCTAATTATTTCTTCACCTGCATCAAGAGTCCAAGTAGGATTTTCTAGAGGCTTATTTGGTGTAGAAGTTCCCTTTTTGGGTGGCATGTTGGCCAAGTATCACTTTTAAACCTTGATTTTGAGGTGGTTCTGCTAGAAAATAATTCTTCTGTTGTATCTCCCAAGTTTCGACCCTTCTGGGTATAAAACTTTATTTTATGTAGTTCTCTGATATTTCTTCTCTGCAATGCCATAGGTCTGATCGAAATTGGATGTGCCAAGTGGAATTTACGGTAACTTTCCCACAACTTCCCGATTTTTGGACTTTCTAGGATATATCACTTGTATAGTGTGCCCGACACAAAATAATTGATATAAAATTCTGAAACTCGCACCAGAAATACTACAGACTGTCCACGATCCAATAAAACTAGTCCCACTCAATTTGGATACTCTAGGAAGAATTTATGATTGTTTTACCTGGAACACCTTCTTGAGACTAGTCAATAGGACTAGTCAGATACCCTATCTTACACAAGGTGTATATACAAATTTAAGATGACCCAAAATCTGAAATTGTTACCATAGATACCTTACTAATTTATGTAAATATCCTCCAGAGTTTAGGGTCTGAAACATTACAGAAAATTTTTTATAGCGAAAATTCCACAATGACTCAGTTCGGGATGATTCTAGAACCCTATCTTGTACAGGCTGTATATCCGAAAGTATAAGGCCTCAGGAGATGAATTTTGAACCCAACATACCTTGATCCGTCTACTAAATATCCTCCAATTCGTTCCTTCTGAAACATGTAGAAAAAAAGTTGTATAAAAAATTCCAAGGTGTCTCAGATGTAGCAGCGAAACCCCAAGACCTTGAGCTCTGATACCATATGTTAAGAACCAAATATCAATATAGCATAGAAAAACCTCAGAAAAAGTACTCAACACCTTGAAAAAGAGATAATTTCAGATAATAAGCCTCTTCAAGGGGGCAACCTCCTTTTACCCCAGTTAAATGTTCAAGTACCAGATGATTCAAAATGAAAATGTCTCCTTGGTATATATAGGAGACTAGGAGGTATATTTTCAACTAATGGCCTAAAGCCGACATAAATAAAATAACATTACTAATATAATATGCCCCAATTAAGGGGTAATGAGCCAATATTAGAGCTTAACACTATCTTCTCTAGACATGGTGGACCTATATTTAAAATTGAGTTTGTAATATTTAAAGTTTTGGGGTTAAAATATTGGTTCTCACATCCTAGGTTTAGGTTCATCATTTCTATTGACATTCTCTTGAACTCAACCTTAGCTCAGAGAAAAAAATTTGGTTTCATTTTTTCTCGTTGTATGAACTTCAATTACTTTGTTCTTTCCTTATTGCTTTTCGATTACATTTTCTGAGAAGGATATCTTTCCCTTGAGACTCTAGGAAGTGGCATTGGATTTTTCCTTCCCTGTACTATAGGTCTCATTGTTCAAAAACATAGGTATTTCAATAGAGGATGAACACCTTCAATAACTACTCACACAAATAGATCAAATATCAACACACTAATGTTTTGATGTGGTAAAACCCCTACGGGGAAACATCCATGGCCCCAACCAACACGACCACTTGGAGCAGTTTATTAATGCAAAAGAAAAAGATTACAGAGATATTTTACAAGAGAGTTTCTCACAGTCGATCATCGACAAATGACCCTCCATGATATTTAAATAGATATCATGGACCAATCAAGTGTTAATCCACATATCAATGGTTGTTAATATCTAGGAGAATATGAACCGTCACATCACTCTATGTCGAGAACATATTGTGACTATCGAATTTCCTAACTACAAATGCATATTAATGCATACTAAAGAAACACACTAAGAAACACACTTTTACCTAATGACACATTAGACCAAGTAGATCATAACTAACTCCTAAGTGTCTAAATATCCTAACACTCATTACATAGGTATGTCTAGCTACTAACAAATACCATTCTACTTGACACCTAGTTAATCTGCATACTTTTCCTTTTGAGTTAATACTGGAGGTTATTCAACTCCTAGCTCCATTTTCATTAGTTCACTTGCACATTATGGATCATCGTGATTTACTTGAGCTAAGGAGAATCTTAAGGTATCGTGAAGATATGGTTTAGGAAAACAAAGTCTCTATTCTCTCTCTCATAAAAAAATTCAATAAATGTGAAAAACATTGTATGGTGAAAATAACGTGAATTATGAACACTCTTTTGCAAGTTAAGCAACAACTGGCCATCCTTAAGACCAAGTGCAATTTTCTCAAAAATCTGGTAGAAAACTTGAACAAAGATGCACATTCTATGACTTCCAACCAAAGGATATCAAATAAATGGGAAAATAAAGACGACAACACGATGATACAAATGATAGAATCCATGGACACATGAACTAACATGCAATAACACAAGACTGGAAGAAATAACAAAACATCGTACCTTTCTTTAGCATATGTTTTTTAAATCAATCAGTATATTAGTTGTTTTCCATAGGATTTACAGTAGTAGATACATATGGAAATTTTTTCCATAGGACATTAGTAACCTATATATACTTTTTTGGTTAGATGTGGACCATTTGAATCATGTAGACTTTATGTATGTATATTTAGTGTTGTCATCCCTACTATAACCATTTTTGATAATATGATTTACAAAAAATTATACGCCTATACATTTCAAAAAATAGTACATTTATATGACTTTAAATCCCATCAACGAACAAGGTTGAAAGAAACACTACAACATTAGAAATGGAATAGTGAATTCTTCCTAGATCTCATCCTTTCCCAAAGAGAAAGGAAATATGACTTGAATACCAACTTTCTAAAAAATGAGCATAAGTTTAGATGCAAAAAAAAATGTAGATTTTATCTACTTTCCTTGATTGAAATCAAGGCTAAAAGCTTCATGACTAGCCTGAACATTAAAATATTGCTTAGGAGGAACAAGAACCACTCTCCTCGACTAATAATGTGTTGAAAGGTATACACCAACTTTTCCCAACTAGTCTACCTTAGAGTTCTTCTCACAAAATATGTATGAAAATGTGTTGCTTTGAAAAGAGCTAGCCAATTTTTTTAATCCCTCTAACTCTAGATTGATAGTATATGTTTTGGACTTGAAGCTTTCTCGTCAACGATCCTATAAAAATATTTGAATCCTTGAAATATTTTATTTTAGATGTCCCCTTCTCTTTTTCCATAAGAATCAGAGTGATTTCTACTAACGACTAAACTTGTGTGTTTGTGGTTGTACCTAAACTAAACATGAATCTTACTTTCTTTCCATTTTATGTTTGAAGACATCCTCTCACTCCACTTCCACCTATATTTCCTCTACTAGCTCCATTAAAATTCCCTTCAGTCATACTTGGCCTTGTTATGGGCAAGGAAGGGTGTCTTAAAGGCTTTTAACAAGGCTTCATTGCATCCTTCCCTACACTCACCTTGAACCTATGGAAATCCTCTTTAGGGTTGTGTTTTCTATTCTCAAATATACTTGCATTTCAGGATAAACATATTACCCATACTACCCAAGTCACGAATGCAAGGAGTTCATCGTTTATGTCATTGGACCAATTGATCAATGCCTTCTCCAAAGAGACCTCCAACCACATTCCTTTTGAAGAGTACATTCTTCCTTATCCATACCATACTTCCTTATAAAAATGACAATCAAGGAGTAAATGCTTCACTGACTCTCTTACCTCCTCATAAAGTGAGCATCAACCTAGTCCTTCCTATCTTATCCTTTGGAGGTTATCCCAAGTGAGCACAACATTTTTTAGGGAAAATCAAATGAACATGATTGATCTTGGTGGGGCTTGATTCTTCCATAGTTGAGTCCACCACCAAGGTGAATCCTCCCCTCAATGGTGATCAAATCTCAATGAATAACCTATTTTTATTGAGTAAGATCCTGGAATCAGATTGGCACTTGAGCATGGAAACTTTTAGGGGACGAATTTCTCCCATGAACTATTTTTCCATGTTTTTTTCTAAAAAAGGATTCGTCAATTTCCATTTTTTCTAAAAATGATTTGCCCAAATTCTATAAGATAAAATTATTTTACTCTAAAAGTTGCCAAAAATTTCTAGAAACTATATAAAATCCTTAGAAATTTGATTATTTTTACAAAAATGTCGCCAAACATTTTATAGTTGTCATTTTAAGAATTAGAAAGATTTTCCAAAGTTTATACACTTTAAGATAAACATGGATCCTTTATCCTCTTCTTCCCATAGTTAAATTATATCTTTTCTAAGTGGCACTTTTAGCTCTTTCCACTGCTCTGTTACTACCCTTGAGAATCCCAATTAACTGTTGTTGGACAGGCATTTTGGATACAATTTTCATGAAAATCCTAAGTATGGAGGATATGCGCAACAAAAGAAGAAAGATGACAAGGTAGGAGAAGAGTGCGTAGTAAAGTCACATTCAGGTTCGAGAGTGCGCAGTAGAGGAACATTTAGGAGTGAAGTGCACAGTGATAACATACTTAGCAAAGAATAAAGTAGGAGAATAAAGAATAGAATAAAACAAGAAGATAAAGCGGGAAAAAAGGAAGGATAGCAGTTCGACATGTGGCCAAAAGTAGAAAGACACACACAAGTAGGAAGAACAACAGCTAGGAATGTAAAAGCAATATGCAGACATAAAAGCAAGAAAATCAAGCCTAGATAGTGAGTCAAAACAAGTTGTCATGAGTCAGAATAAGATATAATAGGGTTTTTTGGATAAACAAAGTAGGGTTTTGAGCCCTAGAATTTATGTATAAATATGTAATGGGTTGGGAAGATTAGGGGCTCTCGCGTTTTGTTTTGTTCTATTCGGGTTCTGTTGTTGACCTTTTCATGAGGAGAGTGAGAGAATAGACTAAGAATGAAGAGTCTATGTTTTATTGTTAGGGAGAAGTCGCAGAGAGAGGCTTGCACTGCAGAGTGGCTAGGCATGATGGAGAGAGAGAGAGAGAGCATGATATATCTATTGTAAGTGTAGTGTGCAAGCCTGAGACGATTACAACAAGAATAATAAATAAGTTAGTCACTGTGGACGTAGCCCAAAGTTGGGTGAACCACGTTAATTATTGTTCTTGCTTGTCTTTTATGTGATTGATCATGAATATTATCTTTATGCATGTTAGATCAAATTTGTCTACCATATGATCACTACACAATAGTTATGAATGTTACGGAAAATGGTTTATGTTGCAATCTGGAGTATAATGGTACTAAATGACTGAATTCACTAAGTAACCAAGGAAGAACAAATAAAGATATTGCGCACAAAACAAATAAGTAAGAATGATTAAGATGATTGCCCCCCATTCTCTCATTATTGCAGAAACTCATCTCCTGCAACCCCAATATATGCCTCGTGTGAGACTTCACTTGCATGTAGGTGATGCTGAAAGGCTTGGTGTCTAAAGGGTTTTGTATAACTTGAACCTAGGGTCTTATAACCACATGCCAACAACTGTTTCTTTTCCAAACCTTCTTATATATATATAAAGATATATAAAGAACATCAATGTAGATTCATCTTAACTTAGGATCTTTTAAGCAATGAGAAAATTCCCTCTTTATTATTTTCTGGATCTTTCTCGGTGCTTAATAAATTTAAAGTTAATATGAATATATGTTGGTTCTATCAAAATTACTTAATATTTATACTCAATCTTATCCATAATAAGTAGCCTACTTAAATGAATGTGTGAATAAACATAGTAAAATTTCAATGGGGAAAACCTACATTCACTTTACTAACCAACCAAACTTCAAAAACTATAATTTAATGTATATATTTGGAGGGTATACACAGTCATTTATGGAAATAAGTGATGAATTTTAAACCTATAAAATTTGATGAGGCCCATGTGCAAGCATAGTACCTAGATAATGTAGGAAATAAGAAAGGATAGCCAAGTGTTCCCTAATAGAAAGACCACTGAGATACTTCCAAGGAGGAGTACATAATAGTTGAAGGATCCAAACAACCACTGCAACCATTGTAATATCAATGATCACACTGAAGATACGTGTTGGAAGCTACATCTAAAGTTGAATCCAAAGAACCATCAGAAGGATGCCAAGAAGAAGAACCTGCTAGCCATGGATTTAGGAAGTCGGGTAGAGAGAAACTTGGATGTACATGGGAACATTTCCTATACTATAGTGTAGAAGGAGGTGAACCTGAGTAGTTGTCATCACAAGGAAGAGAAGGATATTACTAAACTCTTCCATAATAAGATTCAGTTCAAGAACACAAAAGGTGCAAGTTCTATTAGATTTCACTTCATAGTCCAACCTCATAGTAAAAGATAGATAGTCAACAAGCTTGGATTAAAAATTTATGTTCATCCTAACCCATATCCACTGGGATAGGTAAAAAATGATGAAGAGATCAATGTTGTTAAGATATTTATACACATAGGAGTTAGTTAATATCAACTTGGTCTAATGTGTTTTTAAGTAAAAGTGTGTTTCTTTAGTATGCATTAGTATGCATATGTAGCTATGTAATCTAATAGTCACGATATGTTCTAGACATAGAGTGATCTGATGACTCATATTATCCTCGATCTTAATGACTATTTTGATCTGTGGATTAGCACCCAATCGGTCCATGATATATATTTAAAGAACATGGAGGTTCATTTGTTTATGATCAACTATGAGAAACTCTTATGTGCAATTTTTTACTTTTGCATTAATAAATTACCTCAAGTGGATGCACTGGCTGGGGCCATGCATTGTTTCCCTCTTAGAGGGTTTTAACCACGTAAAAACATTGGTGTACTGATATTTGATCTGGTTGTGTGAGTGGTTACTTAAGGTGTTCATTCTATGTGGGAATACCATGCTTTGTCGAACATGGTGTCATATCCTATTTGAACACCTACTCCCATTGTAAATCAAGATCTTAAACCGATGTTGCCACATTTATGGGTTTTTCTATTTCTATGCATTTTTTAGCTAAGAAAATTGTTTCATTATGTTTAGAGCATTTCTTTCAGTTGGAAACATTTTTTATTTCACTCAAAAAGGTTTATGTTTGCACAATATATGACCTTTTTTGTTAGATCTGGAGGTATAAAGTCTGAATACGCCCTTTTAAAAAAATTATGTGTTAATATTTTGGTTTTGTTGTTTTTATTTTCAGTTTTCTACTCTTTCCAATATTTATATGCTCTTTGTCATGCAATCTTGGTAAATCATAAGTAGAGCATAAAGTGTTTTCTTTTCTGTGCATTCTCTCTGCTCTATGCTTTATGCGAGCTCGTCAAATTAGAAATAGAGAGAAAACTTTCATTTTCGGGGAAAGCTAATCAAGATTTAACCCCGTGATTGTTGAGATTTGCATTTTTTTTAACTGAAATTTTGTTTGTTTTTGTGTGCAGCTATATTTAAGTTTTTTGCAAGAAAAAACAAGAGTTTTGGGGGTAAGCATGCACTTCAAGGTGGAAAAAAAATCCTCCATTAAATTTGATATATATATTTTGCATTAACTCACTTGGTTGAAAGTTTTTTTATTTAAAAAGAGATCTTGAGTTCAAGCCTCTTCTTTTTTAAAGTTATTTTTTAAAAAATTCATGCAACCTTGAGTTATCTCATAACTTTATTGTAAATTGTATTTCATTTAAATGATAAAAGTGAATCACTATAAAATAACTTTAATATGTTTTTTAGTTACTTTTTGCATGCAACTTTAATTTATAAAGTAACTTAATTGTAAAAGTGATTCTCACTTACTCTATAAAAGTGGGTCACTTCACAAGTAACTTATTTGTAAAAGTAAGTTTATAGGAAAAGTTAGAGAATGAACGGTTTTTTTTTTACTCAACCACCTCATTGTGCGTCCATCACCATGTGGGTCAACTTCTACCTGCTATGTGGAATTTTGGTTACTATTAATGTCTTTTTCCAAAAGGGCATGTAACTTTCACATCTAAAATCTGTTTTTAGTGCCATTATTTTAAACAATCTATGTTTTCAAGAGATTTCCACCAAGACATTAAATTTCAACTTTTGAATCCATATTACTTCCACATTTTAATATAGCTACTCCAAGTGATTTTTTTCTTACCATTACTAACTACTTCTCATTGAAATCCCATAAGGAATATGTATTGTGAAGTAAAGGATTGTACCAGATAACCTTGGGAAAAAAAATCCCCTATTGATGTTGAAAAGAAATAAAAATGGGGTAACAAAAATGATGAAAAACATGGATTAATTAGATTGTCCATCTCTTTTGATGTATGGTTTCATATTCAAGGAATTAATGACCTAGATGAATCTTGGGATAACATGAATAAGGTATTCGGTAAACACAATTTGATTCAATCCCACCAACTTGAGAATTAGATAATGTATTTGAGTCCTAACAATTTCCCTTTCATTGAAGATTATTTATCTAAGTTCAAAACACCTAGAATTTTACTAAAAGAATGTGAAATAGACATGAAATATGACCGATGTATATATGATATTCTTGTTAATCTTGGTATTTCATTTTTTATCTTTGTATCTACTTTTTATGCCACTAGAGAAACTCTAGGGAATTCATACATATAACCCTCTCTTGAGTCTTTTTGTGATCATTCTCTAATTAGAGAAAAATACAAGCTATTGCATCTTGGAGTGATTAGCACTACAAGTACATCCAAAAAATCCTTAGTGGACCTACAAAAAGATAAAACCAAGCATACAAAGAAGCAACATCCACACAACAACAAGAAAAACAAGGGTCCCAATCCCTCTTAGCCAGTTTCTACTCCTAATGGTTACAACAGACCAAAATAATAATAAAAAAAACAAGAACACTGACATACATTGCAATTTTTGTGGGAAAGATGATCATATAGAGTCTAAAAGTTTTAAAAAGATGGAAGTCTTAGAAGAAACAATGAATAAGAACAACATCAATCTTGATTCTTCTTAATCTTCTAATTCTTATTCTCATGGACATGCACTTTCTACTTTTATTTTGTCCTTTAATGCAATGTCTACTTCTTCTTCTTATGAGTGGTTTATTGATTATGGAGCATCTTATAATAGGGATAAGGATAAAACTATTTTTTCTACTCTTAATGAATGTAATACCAAACAAATTTGTGTTGGTGATGATAGATCTCATAGTGTTGTAGGGTCTAGAACAATTCAAATAGATAAAGGTCATTTTAATGGTGTATTATGTGTCTCAAGTCTTACCTGCAACCTTCTATCGGTATATCATATCACTCATTCATGTGAAGGTAAAACAATTGATTTTTCACCTCACCAAGTTGTAATCAATTATTTAAAATATCCTCATCATGTCCTAACCATTGGAATTGTTGATGATATTACTAGGTTGTACAAATTTGACAACTTTGAGTCATCATCTTTTCCATCAATTTTTATTTCTCATAGTGATGACTTGAGAAAAATTTGGCATGAGAGGTTTGCAATGATACTTTTAAGGATTGAAATTCATCTCAGATTGTAGAAACCTTGGTGAATCTTACTAGTCCTTAATATGCAAACTATAAAATGTTAGGTGATATTTTTGTAAAAATATTCAAATTTCTAAGGATTTTATATATTTTCTATAAAATTTGGGCTATTTTTAAGGTAAAATAATTTTATTCTATAGAATTTGGGCGAATCACTTTTAGAAAAAATGGAAAGTCACGAATCATTTTTAGGAAAAAGCATGGAAAATTATCCCATGGGCGATATATAGCCCCTAAAATTTTCCCTGGAGGTTTGGTCATCTAAAATACCTCTTATTGCAGAAACTATGTAATCAAATACAGTGATTAGTCTTCGTCTTGTTTCTTGCAGATCTGGTGTTTGTGTCGGTTGTATTCCCAACAAACATCATCGGGATAGTTTTGAAAAATGTACCTTTTAGCACACCTTGGCCCCTTTGTAGCTTGTTCATAGTGATTTGTGTGGTCCACTTCCTTCTCCTTTGTTGGCACAGGGGCAAACCCAGAGTTCAGTTCCAAGAGCGCACCAACAAGCCCTAACTAGTGGCCCTTTTGGCTACACCTGCAAAGCAGATGCAGTCTCACCCGAAGAAGCTATGGGGGGGTTGCAGGATAGAAGTGTCTACAACCAAGGGGAATGTCAAGTGGATCCAATACCAGAACAATACAACATTCATATATCACCTATCAGCTTAGGTCTATTCTTCACATCTACTTAATAGATCTAACATAATATTGCAATCATAGTATATCAAGGATAGAGACAGAATATCAATCGCACAGAACACCAAATATACATGGTTCACCCCCTCTCTAGGGCTACGTCCACAGAACTGTGATTTATAATATATTAAGTCGAAGCATACAGTTCTGATCTACACTCTTAACCAACAGATTTCTCTCTTCTTTCTCTCTCCCCCCCTTCTTGCGCACCCAGCTGCAGGGTTGATCTTCGCACCCAGCTGAAGATCTTACAATACCAAAAGGCTCTCACACTTAGCACTTCTCTCTCACACAACAATAATCTCTCACAACAAAAACAACAACTAGATCGAGTCTAGGAATAATGACAACAACCCAACCCAGGTCCTCTTGACCTTTATTTATAGTACATTACAATAGCTCACCGACATCCCTAGGTCAAAACCTATATGTCCAAAAACCTAGATACCAAAACCCTAGGTGTCTAAACCCTAGGTCAACTTGACCCGCGCGGTGCTCCAAAGCATCTAACGGTGGATTTTTCCACTTCCTGAGTTGTCCACGATACTTCTTCCTTGCTGATCTGTAATCCTCGATCTCCTCATCCAACGAATTTCTTTCTCGGGCTTCGCTCCATATTTTCTTCTCTTTTGCTCAGTTTGACCCAGTAACAGTCACTATGTCTTCTACGTAGTTCGCATTTTGTCTTTTCTTCCTTGATCTTCGCTTTCTTTCATAACCAAGGGACAACAAGCCCCCAACACTCACCTGTGACTCATCCCGAGGCACTTCAGATCAGAGCTTCTTGTTTTACTTCAACTTCGGACTACGTAGAGAAGCCTTTGTTTTCTGCGCGATGCCTCCTCTTCCTCCTTGTGCAGACTGTCTTTTCTATTTCTGGTACCCAGTTTCAACTGCACCTGGTTCCTAGACCCTTTTCCTTATGCTTCTACTGAGATCTGTGAGGCAACTGGTTGTGATAGTACAACTTCAGTCGGCTCCCATTCACTAATCCTTCCTTCTAGTCTCCCTTTAAAGTCTTCAACTACGCAGCTCCTCCTTCTGTAACATGAGCGACCTCATATGGTCCAAGCCAATGCATTTTGAACTTCCCAATATGCTTCATGAACTTACTGTCATATACCAGTACCAAATCACCTTGTTTAAATTCCTTCTTCTTGATGTTTTTGTCATGGTACGCCTTCTCTCTTTTCTTCTATACTTGTTGATGGAATCCTACAACAAATCTGTCTTCTTCCAATTCGACCAATTGTGCAAGCCTCTCTTGAATAGCGCCAGTATCATCCATATCTGTAAAGGCAACAATTCTTAAGCTTGGCACCAAGTATTCTATTGGAAGAACAGCTTTGAGACCATAAACCAACTTGAAGGGGGTCTGCATTGTTAACTTCTTGCAAGTGGCTCTATAGGCCCAAAGTATTGTTGGTACTCTTAAATCCCAGTCATCCCTGTTCACATTGCAAATATTGGTTAGTGTTGTCTCCAAGATCTTGTTGAACGCTTCCACTATCCCATTTTATTGTGGATGGTAAGGTGTTCTCTTCTGATGGCAGACTGCAAATTCCTTAGTCAAGGCTTGAACAGTCTTATTTATGAAATTTGTGCCTTGATCACTCATGAGGATCTTTGGGCATCCAAACCTGGTTATGATGTCATCAAATATAAAGCGCACAACTGTGGTTGCACTACAGTCCTTAAATTCTATTGCTTCAGCCCATCTAGTCAAGTATTATGTCACAGTGATGATGTACCTTGCTCTTGTGCGCTTTCCTGGTGGGTTTATAGGTCCCACAAAATCAATGGCCCATTTCTCAAATGCTTGTAGGGTCAACTATGGTGCTAATGGAATTTCATCTCTTATGGATGGTTTCCCAACCCTTTTGCATACATTGCAGGCTCTGGAATAGTCTTTAGCATTTCTATATAAGGTAGGCCACCAAAGGCCATCTCTAAGAACCTTCTGCGTAGTTTCTTTACCTGCATAATGTCCTCCTGCAATTCCTTCATGAGCTTCTGCGAGGATCAGTGGGCGCTCTGCCTCCATAACACACCTTCTCAATATCTCATTAGGTCTCATCTTGTATAGATGTCCAGCTATAAGTGAGAAGTCTGTAGTGCACACTACTAACTATTTCTTCTGAGTAATTGTGTACTCACTAGGTGCCATTCCTGTTGTCAGGAACTGGACTATTTCTGTGAAGTGGTCATCAATATTTCTAATGGTTAGTAGTTGTGCATCCAGCAGTGTGTCCTCCAAACTGGTCGGCTCTTTACCATGTTCCAACCTTGACAAGTGGTCGGGACCTTTGTTCATTCTCCCTGGCTTTACTATGATCTCAAAGTCATATTATTGAAATAACAGTATCCATCTGCATATTCTTCCCCCCAACATTGGCTTGTTGACTAAGTATTTCAGCACGGAGTGATCAGTAAACATTTTAAAGTGCCCTCCCAACAAGTAGTGGCAGAATTTCTGCAATGCATACACCATGGGTAACCCTTCTCGCTCAGTGGTGGTGTAGTTGATCTCAACAGTTGATAGCTTCCTGCTAGCAAAAGCTAATGGATGATCAATCTCTCTTTCTCCAGGTTGTGCTAACACTGCTCCTAAGGAAATATAATATGCATCGACATGCACATGAAACTCCTTACTCCAATCTGGGAAAACCAGAATAGGCACAGTAAACATTTTTTGTTTCAGTGTGTCGAAGATCTGCTGGCATTCTTCTATCCAACTAAACTGACAATATTTCTTCAACAGTTTCTCCATAGGTGTTATGATCTGAGAATATCCTTTAATGAACTTCATGTAATATCATGTGTGTCCCAACACAGTGCGCAACTATTTGACTGAAGTAGGAGGTGGCATATCAACTATAATGGAAATTTTAGATGGATCAACCAACAATCCCTGCTTGCATACAATATGACCTAACAACACTCCAAATGGTGAGAAGAAGATGCACTTATTCATATTCAAAGCAATTTGACACTGCCTTCATTTGTCCAACAATAGCCTTAGACATTCAATATGATTATTTAATAAAATAAAAATAGTACAATCATCAAAGTATGCTTCTAGAAATTTATGAAAAACCTCCTTGAATGCTTCGACCACCACCCTAGAAAATATGACTGGGGAATTATTTAATCCAAATGGCATCATTGTATACTGATAAGACCCCCATTATGTTGCAAATTTGGTCTTGTGGTGATCTTCCTTGGCAATCCGGATCTGATGGTATCCTGAAAATCCATCTGCAAAAGAATATACTTCCTAGCCTCCCACATTATCTAACACTTCGCCAGTGAATGTTGTAGAGATGGGGTCATGAAAACATACATCATTCATCTTTTTGAGATCTATGTAGATCCTGATCTCTCTTATCTTCTTGTCTTGCACCACCATAGAGCTAATCCATTCTGACTCTTTGACATATTCTATGATCCCTTCTTCCAGTATTCTGTCGAGATCAATCTTCACTTTCTCTTTGTACTTAGGGTTTAATCTGTAGGGTCTCTGTTTGACTAGTCTAGAATCTGGATTCAAAGGGATCCTCATCTCTCCCATAGGTCCTTTAATTCCCTTCATATTAGTGAACTTGGTTGGAAACAAGTCTTGATATTCATGTAGTAATTTTGTAATCTTGTCAATAGTGGAAACATCCCAATAATCTCCACCATTTGCAAGTTTCGGTGTCTGTTCTATTCCATTATTGACCTTATTAATCTTGATTGGTTGTCCAATGAATGGTAACTCAACTCTTGGTCCTTCCACATCTCTTTGGAATTTTGTTTCTGTAATGTTCACCTTTCTTGGATCATCGTCTTCATCAGCATTGATGTTGTAACAACTTTGCAGTTTCTGGAGAGGCACAGTCCATTCGTCCTCGTCTTGCTCTAAAGGGAGGCTAGAGGCCTCCTCAAATACTTTCTGTCTGAAAATCCATAGTGCTTGATCTACTGAAGGATATTGAATTTCAAATAAGAAGGTGGTTACAAAATTCTGAGTCATACCTTTCCAATCTGTAGTGATGAGGCGTAGCTCTGCTTGAAGGTACCAATTGATAGGTGTTGTGTCCAGTGTGTTGATGAATTTGTGTACCCATTTTTCTTGAGGAACGTTGCTCCAGGCTTCCTCACAGCTTCACACATGGTCCTTTGGGCAGCTTCGACCTATGTATCGAACTTCGCAGCCTTCTACTTGTGCCGAGAACCACACTGTCATCAAGGTACGACACTGTACCCAATCTGTAATGTTACTTTTGTGTTCCCCCCACCATCTTGCTAGGGTTGCTTTTAGGGCCTTTGTTGGAGCATATCCCTAACTTACATTAGTTTATACCTAGACTAGAATCCTAGATCTTGGTTAATAAATTCATTTACACTTTATTTCACCTAATTTGGCCACATAGAGAAGAAGGGCGCCTCATCCCTAGATTTTAGGGAAAATTGCTAATTTTAGATCAAGACTCAACTCTCAATTCTTGATTTTTCTTGATTTTCTTGATTTATTCATGATTTATTCCAACTCCCCCATGCAAAAACTCATCTATTATTAGGGAATGTGCACCTCCTCTTTGAGTGAGAGATTTATTCCTTAACTAATGATTTTTTCCTTTACTATTATTAGTAACTGTTATTTTGGGTCAGTTAACTGAGTTGGAACTGCTTCTCTTGTTAGTTAAGTGAGCTTAAGTGAGATAATGCGAATCACTTAACTCTTGTGGACATTAATGAGTGTGTGACATGTATCTTTAGTGGTCTAGGTCGAACTATGTGGTCTCCCTTAGCTTATGACACCTATTTTGGCTATTTCTAGCTTTTTTTTACTAGAATTTCTATGTTGGAAATTCTATATATTCACCTCCTCTTTTCCTTTTCAGGATGGTTGCTCATGTATATTCATTTTTTATTAATATAATTCTTTGATTTATGGAGAAAAAAATTTCTCTCATCTCTTGAATATCAACAAATTGCATGTGTTCAATTTAACTAGAATTCTAGATCTATTGGGGTTTATGCAGGAATTCTACATGGTATCAGAGCTAGATTGAATCTAGTGGATTGTACACGGTTTTATTTGTAGGTATAGATCATCAGGAGGCGCAGAAAGAAGCAATGGATCATCTCTCTCATCCCACAAAACTCATTATAAATCCTTTCAATTACTTCGAATGGAAGACATAGATCTCTCTGCTCCTCCAAAGTAAAGGGCTTTACCGGGTAACAATGGGAACGAAGAAAGAACCGACTGCTGCAACAGAGAAGATAAAGTATTTCAATAAATTAGATAAAGCAATTGGGCTGATATGCCTATCAATTTCCAGAGGTCTCCTCTTTCATGTCATTGGAGCCACTACTCCCGATGTGGTCTGGACCACATTGGAAGGACTATTCGACAAGAAGGATGCAATGAGAATGCATCATCTGGAGAATGAACTCATATCCCTAAGTCCAATTCATTTCAGCAACCTGAAAGAATTATTCACCAAGTTCAAATCCCTCCTCTTTGAACTTAATGCATGTGGAGTCACGAAAGGGGAAGAACAACTCATCCTTTCAATTCTCTCAAAACTAGGCCCTAAATATTTTGTATTTGTGTCGTCTTTTCAAGCATCTAAATTAACTCAGGAAAAATGGAAAATGCCTCCATTAAATGATTTCATTGCAGCATTGACTCAAGAGAAAGATAATTTATTCCAAATGGGTTCCATCAAGAATTCCAAGAACCAAGCACTTGCATCTACTGATGCTCCCAAGAGCAGTGGAAAAGACAAGGAAAAAGGAACGAATAAATTTTTTGAATCGAAGAAGGAAAGATTCACACAATCTTCAGAGAACTCTTCTAAGCCTAAGGGTAAGAAGAAGAAGAAGGAAAGAACACTTTTCATCTACTATTCCAAATGTTTTCATCCCAAAGAAAATTGCATGAGGAAGACTATCGATGAGATGGATAAGCAATTGCAACAACACAATCTCACGGTGCCCGAAAATGCAAAGAAGAAAGATGATAACAGAACGGGAGGGGGAGCATGATATGGTCATGCTTTAATGGCTGTCACATCCACTCCATAAACTTGGTTCCTTGATTCAGGTTCATCGAACCATATGGCTGCATCAAAATATGAATTTTCCTCCATCGAAGAAAGCACCAAATCCCCAATTTACTTGGGAGATGCCACACCCACAAAGGTGTGCAGAGAAGGAATTGTTGATCTTGAAGGGGGCTGCTTCACAAATGTGCTTCATGTTCCCTCGCTGTCCAAAAATATTCTCTCAATATATTATATCACTCATTCCATCTCTGGAAGGAAGGTGGAGTTCACTCCGGACTCTGCAGTGATTACCAACATTTCCACAGGCTCGCAGCTTGCACATGGAATTGCAGATCACGGTTCTCATTTGTATTTATTCTCCCTCTTTGTTCCTAAATATATTAGCACTGTATTTCTGTCACAATATAATGATATCATCAGGTTATGGAATGAAATATTTTTCCATCTAAACTATAAGTACTTGCATCAACTCAGCAAGGAAAACATGGTAGAAGGATTGCCAGCTATTAAATTCACAAGCAGTGTATGTCAAGGATGCATTCTTGGCAAGCATCCAGAGAAAAAGTTTGTCAAAGGGAAGGCATGGAGAGATTATTCACCACTTGGGTTGATTAATAGTGACATTATGGGCCCATTCCCATAGCCTTCAATCAGTATACAACTACAACACGCAGTGTCATATACACCACAACAGAACGGTGTCGCGGAGAGGAAAAATCGGTCCTTAAAAGAGATGGAAAATTGTATGCTACAGTCGAAATCATTAGCTCCCAAGGTATGGACTGAATCTATTAATTTTTCAGAATACATTCAGAACTGAGTTCCTCACAAATCACTCAAAGGCACCACTCCTTTTGAATTTTGGACCAGTAAGAAACCGAAAGTGTCGCACTTTCGTATTTTTGGTTCACGAGCATGGGCTCACATTCCGACAGATAAGAGGAAGGATTTGGAGCCTCAAAGTGTTGAATGCATATTTTTTGGATATCCTGAAGGTGTCAAAGGATATAGATTACTGGACTCTCACACTGAAAAGTTCATTCTAGCTCGAAGTGTGAAGTTTGAAGAAGAATCACTGCATGATTTTTCAGAAGACCCTGCTGAGGAACTGCTTGTTGTCATTGATGAGGAGGAGTCAGAAACTTCTTCGAGCACTTCAGAATATACATCAAAGAATCCTTTCAAGTATAATATAGAGGATGAGGAGAAGGTCATGGCTGCTCCAACTCAGTTTCCAACTTGGGCAGAGAAAACCCTGCAAGATGCGGGTGAACTAGTCGGTGATCCTGTGGATACAAGAAGGACTAGATCACAGTTTTTTGGGGATCCTCAAGCCATGTCTGCCATAGAAATTTTGCTTCTCATACATTTCTATATGTCACTTGGTTCAGATCCAAAGTCACACTCCGAGGTTGCATACATCTTCACCAAGTCCTTCACTGAAAATAAATTTTTCAGAACTGAGAGCTATGCTTGGAGTGGTGGAGACAACTGAGTAGGTCACTTTTGGTCACTCAACGTTTTTTTCCTCTTTTTTTTTGGGGGGGGGGGTTTCCCACGAGGTTTTCCCTCTTTCCTCTTTTCATGAGGAATTCTTTTATGTAATGAGTACCTAAAATGGCCAAGTTGTCGGGACTCAAATTTTTTGTCATTACAGTTAGGCTTAAGGGGGGGTGTTGGAGAATATCCCTAACTTACATTAGTTTATACCTAGAATAGACTCCTAGATATTAGTCAATACATTCATTTACACTTTATTTCACCTAATTTGTCCACATAGAGAAGAATGGTGCCTCATCCCTAGATTTTAGGGAAAACTGCTAATTTTAGATCAAGACTCAACTCCCGGTTCTTGATTTTCTTGATTTATTCATGATTTATTCCAACTCCCCCATGAAAAAAATCATCTATTATTAGGGAATGTGCACCTCCTCTTTCAGTGAGAGATTTATTCCGTAATTAATGAGTTTTGCCTTTACTATTATTAGTAACTGTTATTTTGGGTCAGTTAACTGAGTTGGAACTGCTTCTCTTATTAGTTAAGTGAGCTTAAGTGAGCTAATGCGCATCACTTAACTATTGTGGACATTAATGAGTGTGTGGCATGTATCTTTAGTGGTCTAGGTCGAACTATGTGGTCTCCCTTAGCTTATGACACCTATTTTGGCTATTTCTAGTCTTTTTTTACTAGAATTTCTATGTTGGAAATTCTATATATTCACCTCCTCTTTTCCTTTTGAGGATGGTTGCTCATGTATATTCATTTTTTATTAATATAATTCTTTGATTTATGGAGCAAAAAATTTCTCTCATCTCTTTAATATCAACAAATTGCATGTGTTCAATTTAACTAGAATTCTAGATCTATTGGGGTTTCTGCAGGAATTCTACAGCCTCATCCATTGCCAATAGTCTTTGTTGCATTGGTACACTCTCTTCAAAGTTCGACAAGAAGGTTTCTAAGGGATTTATACCATCAAAGGTGGGTAAGTTACATACTATTGTGTCGATCCAACAAACTTCTCTGGTTAGTCTTGCACATATTATTGTAGATACTTCATACATTTTATTCTGTCAATTCTCCAGTGCTTCTTCTGAGTCTGATGAGCATACGTTGTCACTTCTCCAGCTTAACTTTCCATTGGTCGTAGGATTAATGTAATATTGTTGTATGGCTATTAATTTGTATATATTTTCTAGTTCATATACGTGGTTTTCTTCTCTAATGGGATCTGTGTATCGTTGACCTTCATCTGGACCTAAGGGTGCAATGACCCTAAGGCCATATTTTTCAAAAGTCATATGTCTCTTCTTTAAATCAACCACAGTGGAATTATTGAAGGCCTAATCAATTCCTAATAGCGCAGGATAAGGGCAGTTGTGATCAACTATCTCAATTACCTCAAAATCTGCAAATTTTCTTACTCCATCGATGTCCATAGGGACATGGTCCAGTCTACCAAATGGACTTACAGCTTGTTTATTGGCCATCGTAATCATGATAGAGGAATAGATCAACTTTGGTTTTCCCATCAGTGCCTAGGTTTGATTCGTCATAACATTGACCTCTGACTCTAAGCTGAGGACCACATAGTCTATAGAATATTTTCCTATTTGAGCATTCAAATGTAATTCCTTATTGGTCCTTCTCTTCTTGTCGATTTGATGTACTTCCCTATTCAGTAAGGGATTGATCAAAATCTGGACCAGGGGTCAAATTTTAGCCCAAAAATTGACATTCTCGGAATTGCCTCAAATCGGACGTGAGCATAGCCCTCATCGTCACGAACCCAACACAACTCGTTTCGTCTCAAACGGACATCGGGAGCGAAAGATATAGCGATCTGTTCGGAAAGTCAAACAGGTAAAAAAAACGCTGACTGTACCTGTCCGTACAGTCTGTACGGACACGTGGCAGGGCCGTACCATCATGCTGACGTGGAAGGTAAGTGACATGGCACATTTTCATTGGATGGTTGTCAGCGAATTGGGTGTTGACACGTGTCATTTATGTGGCGAATGGTATGAGGGCACGTGGCCCAATCCTTGGGCGCCACGTGTCCCTCGTTTTTTGGTTAATGGTTCGTTGTGTAAAATTTTGTGAGTCCACTAGATTTGAACCAAGGACCTCTCCCCACCGTTGAGCGCTTTGAAAAAGTCTGACTAACCATTACGCCCGCACTATGTTTCTTAACACATATTTTTTTACAAATTATTTGAATTCGAAATTGTGTATTTTGGGCGGGGGGTCGGGTCGGGGCTTAGCCCCGGCCCGTGGACATTTGCATTGGCATGTGACTATGGCGCATATGGGTATGCGCATACCGTTGGCGCGTGGTTTTCGTTCCACACCACATAAAATATGTGCAATAAACCAAAGTTTAAAACATATTGGTATGAGCGCGGATTTGAATGCACGAACCATATATTATATATGTATTGTGTTAAACATATATGTATTTGTGCGCGCAGTTTGGTTTAAACACACGATTATAATTTGTGTTACATATAACCCAAAGTTTAAAACCATGTGTTTATGCGTGGGGGAATTTTAAAATTGGTTTCAAACAGTTGTGCGCGTGGTTTTTAATATGGTTTGGACGGTTATGCGGGACAGTTGTGTCTGTTAGCCCTTTTGTCCATAGCCCGAGGTCGTATGACCCAGGTGACTGAGAGCTAGGCGGTTGGGGGCTGGAGGCGCCCTAACTGTCCTACAGTTTGCACAATTATTCGGAACCATTCGGTGTTGGGTTTAAACGCGCGTTTTGGAGCGTGTTCCAGGTTAAGGCACACAGAGGTGCGTTCTGTAGAACCAGTTCCAGCAAAGCTTGAAGGAGGAAAATGGAGAAGGCCTAACTTCTTCATCGTTTGGCTGATTGAGGTGCCGTAAAAGCCCAGCTAGGGGTTTTTGGACGTGTTGGATCCATTGGTGCCATTTTCACATCCATTTGAAGACTTCTTCAGCAATTTTTTCACCATTGAAGTTTTAGCAAGCTCCAGGGAGCTTGAAGCCCTCTTTGATGGAGGACATGGTTTGGTGAGCCTGTATTTGTTTTCTGTGATTTAAATATCATGTTTGGCTAATTGCTATTCTCTGAACACATTGGGACAGGTTTCAGAGGCTTTTGAGGACTTTTATAGGTGTTTTTTCCAAAGAGAAGCTCAGGGAAGCTTATAGCCACATGTAGAAGAGATCATGCCCGGATGAGCCATGATCCGTTTTCAGAGTTATATTAGTCGTTTTTGGGGTTTTTATGTGTTATGATCTCAATGGTACATTTTTTTTTTCCATTGGAGTTGAGCAGAATCTTGTAAAAGAACTTTTGACTAATTAATCCCAGAGAGCCAAGTCCATTATGGAGGCTCAAGGAGATGTAGCCCGGAGGGGGGTGAACTCCTTTATCATCTTGTTCTTGTTGTGAGTTTGATGGTTTATTTACTAAGAGTTGTGTTGCTGTGTATTTTATTTAAGTACATATTTAACCATCTAAAAGAGCATTTTCTCACACATAAGCATTTACAAGAAGTTTCATAAACTTAACACATAAGTTTTATCTTGCATATTTATACACATGAAGCAAGGTCCTGTAAAGTTTATTTTAATGAAGTAGGGGTGCTTGCATAGCATAACAAGTCAGCCTTCTATTTTCAGATCAAGTGGTATCAGAGCATAAGTTTGTTTCTCTCATGTGTTTGCCATTGATAGCTTGAGATTTAGCTATTGGTTTTTGTGCAAGTTTTTGTGTTGAAGTTTGATATCTTGCAAGGATGGCAGAAGCTTCAAGTATTGATAGTTCTCATACATTTTCATTATCTAAAGAAGAGTTGATAACTATGAGAGATGTGGTGAAAGAGTTGTATGAAGACATGAATAAGAACATTTCCCTTGAAGAGCAGTTGATGGCTATGAAGCAGGAGAAAGATCAGCTTTTGCAAAGGTTGCATGAGATGGAGATTCAACTCCATGAGGCAAAGGAAACCCTTACCAAGTACATGCATGAACATAAGGTATGCAGTGTTAGTTTATCTTCTAATTCCTCTAAAGATGAATGTTTTGGTGGTTTTGAGAGTCACACAAGAGGAATAGGGTCCAAGTTGTTGTTTAAAATGGGCTATGAAGGTAAAGGTTTGGGTAAACATGCACAAGGCATTGTTGAGCCTATTGTTGTTGAAGAAAGACCCAAGTATTGTGGTCTTGGATATGAACGACAAGATGGAACAAATTCCAAAGTCGAGGAGACAAGGGGAAAAGTTTCAAGTATAAACTTTGTTTCAAGTTCACCTCCTCAGGAAGGTTTTAAAGGTGAAAGTTCGATCCCTTCAGCATGCAAGGTTTGTGTTCAGGATGAATGCAAATGTGAGATTTGTGACAGTGATGAGGACAAGAACACTATTGATGGTTTGAAAAGGAGACCTTGTAACTCTTCAGATTCACCTCCTCATAAAGGCGATAAAGGTGAATGTTCAAGGTATATTTCTTCTTATCATTCAGTTGCATTTGATTATGATAAATTTGGAAGAAAGAATCCTTGTACATATTGTGGTTTGTTTAACCATCATGTTTCAAAGTGTTGGAAAAGATTAACCGCTTTCAGGAAACTTTCTAAGCAAAGACAACGAGAAAGGAAGATGCAAAAGGTTTGCACTCATTGTCAGAAGCGGGGTCATCTTGTTGACCAATGTTGGACGTTACATCCAACTATTCGGCCACAGCCTCAGAAGCAGTTGGATAAAGAGTTTGGCAAGAATGGAAGTGGAGATTCCATTATCAATGTGATTCCAGATGATTCATAAGAGGACGATGTTCAGCAACAAAAGTCATCGTTGAGTTGGTTTGGTAAGAAATGGTTGGATTTCTTGACCAAGTGAGGTTTTCATTTTTCTGATTGTAAATGCACTTTTCAGCGTTATGTGTGCATTTATGGAAAGGTCGATATGATGTTTCAGATGAGTCTCGATTGGTGTAGATGATTTTATGACGACTATGTTGTGTCGATCGTGTTGTTCGACTTGTGTTCAGTCGATGGTGTTTATTGACTTGAAAGTTGATTTTGAAAATGCCATGTACTTTGATGAAGTACGAGATGCAACAGTTGTTTGTTTGAAGAACAAAAGATTTTGTTAGCATCATTTTCAATCTTGTATGCTTTGTTTTCAAGATTGATGTTTTCTTTGGGCTTGTGACAAGATGTCGCAGGAAGGTTTTTGCAGCCATTGGAGAGCTGATTTTTGTTGATGCCAAAGAGTTCTAAAGAGGGACTTGATTCTCAGTGGGAAGGTTGGCAGTCTTCCAAGCGCAGAGAAAGCAGTGGGTCAGCAACAGCCAGAGAGCAGTGGTTGAAGGACATCACTAGTTGCAGTGCACGGCATGTCAGCATATTTAGGTGGTTATCAAAAAGATTTTGATATGACTTGAAAAAAGTCAGATAAGCTTTTGTGGGTCCAAAATCCTTTCAGTGGGAAGGTGTGATCAAAATCTGGACCAGGGGTCAAATTTTAGCCCAAAAATCGACGTTCTCGGAATTGCCTCAAATCGGACGTGAGCATAGCCCTCGTCATCAAGAACCCAACGCAACTCGTTTCGTCTCAAACGGACATCGGGAGAGAAAGATATAGCGATCTGTTCGGAAAGTCAAACAGGTAAAAAAAATGCTGACTGTACCTGTCCGTACAGTCCGTGCGGCCACGTGGCAGGGCCATACCATCATGTTGATGTGGCAGGTAAGTGACATGACGCATTTTCATTGGATGGTTGTCAGAGAATCGGGTGTTGACACGTGTCATTTATGTGGCGAATGGTATGAGGGCACGTGGCCCAATCCTTGGGCGCCACGTGTCCCTCGTTTTTTGGTTAATGGTTCGTTGTGTAAAATTTTGTGAGTCCACCGTATTTGAACCAGGGACCTCTCCCCACCATTGAGTGATTTGAAAAATTCAGACTAACCATTACGCCCACACTATGTTTCTTAACACATATTGTTTTACAAATTATTTGAATTCGAAATTGTGTATTTTGGGCGGGGAGTCGGGTCGGGGCTTAGCCCCGGCCCGTGGACATTTGCATTGGCATGTGACTATGGCGCATATGTGTATGCGCGTACCATTGGCGCATGTTTTTTCGTTCCACACCACATAAAATATGCGCAATAAACCAAAGTTTAAAACATATTGGTATGAGCGCGGATTTGAATGCACGAACCATATATTATATATGTATTGTGTTAAACATATATGTATTTGTGCGCGCGGTTTGGTTTAAACACACGATTATAATTTGTGTTACATATAACCCAAAGTTTAAAACCATGTGTTTATGAGCGGGGGAATTTTAAAATTGGTTTCAAACAGTTGTGCGCGCGGTTTTTAATATGGTTTGGACGGTTATGCGGGACAGTTGTGTCCGTTAGCCCTTTTGTCCATAGCCCGAGGTCGTATGACCCAGGTGACTGAGAGCTAGGCGGTTGGGGGCTGGAGGTGCCCTAACCGTCCTACAGTTTGCACAGCTATTCGGAAGCGTTCGGTGTTGGGTTTAAACGCGCGTTTTGGAGCGTGTTCCAGGTTAAGGCACATAGAGGTGCGTTCTGTAGAACCAGTTCCAGCAAAGCTTGAAGGAGGAAAATGGAGAAGGCCTAACTTCTTCATCGTTTGGCCGATTGAGGTGCCGTAAAAGCCCAGCTAGGGGTTTTTGGACATTCTGGATCCATTGGTTCCATTTTCATAGCCATTTGAAGACTTCTTCAGCAAGTTTTTCACCATTGAAGTTTTAGCAAGCTCCAGGGAGCTTGAAGCCCTCTTTGATGGAGGACATGGTTTGGTGAGCCTATATCTGTTTTCTGTGATTTAAATATCATGTTTGGCTAATTTCTATTCGATGAACACATTGGGACAGGTTTCAGAGGCTTTTGAGGACTTTTACAGGTGTTTTTGCCAAAGAGAAGCTCAGGGAAGCTTATGGCCACATGTAGAAGACGTCATGCCCGGATGAGCCATAATCCGTTTTCAGAGTTCTATTAGTTGTTTTTGGGGTTTTTATGTGTTATGATCTCAATGGTACAGTTTGTTTTTCCATTGGAGTTGAGCATCATCTTGTAAAAGAACTTTTGACTAATTAATCCCAGAGAGCCAAGTCCATTATGGAGGCTCAAGGAGATGTAGCCCGGAGGGGGGTGAACTCCTTTATCATCTTGTTCTTGTTGTGAGTTTGATGGTTTATTTGATGAGAGTTGTGTTGCTGTGTATTTGATTTAAGTACATATTTAACCATCTAAAAGAACATTTTCTCACACATAAGCATTTACAAGAAGTTTCATAAACTTAACACATAAGTTTTATCTTGCATATTTATACACATGAAGCAAGGTCCTGTAAAGTTTATTTTAATGAAGTAGGGGTGCTTGCATAGCATAACAAGTCAGCCTTCTATTTTCAGATTAGGGATCTATCTTTCCTATCTCATATTGTCTGATTAAATCTTGTAGTTCTTGGACAACGCTCTCATCCTGAATTAACTTAACACAAGTATATAGAAATTCCATGAGCTTGCTTACCTCTTTTTATTCTCTTGGTGAAGCAGACCGATCAAATGCCTGAGGCATTCCATACTCTCTTAATTCTGGTCTTGTCTTTGATGAAGATCCTTGGCCTCCTTTGAACTCTTTTTTGGCTTCCTCAAATATTTGTCTTTCTTTCTTTGCATTAAAGGTTTGGGTCTTCTCTGCAGCTTTCCTAATTCCCGAATCTTCTGTAGTCTTCCCTTGGATCATTCTGTCATCTCTTGTAACAACGCATCCTCTAGTAATAACAGAGACTCTAGGGTATTATCCGCGAGGTTCAACTTTGACCAACTATATCTATGGGTTCTGCTTAGGTCCTCATTTCTCTTGAAGTTTAGCCAACAGTGTTGGACATTCTTCAATAACATGCTCGAAGGAGTTGCAGTAGATGCAAGTAGTGCAAGGGTTCTGACAGTCCCTTTCCAAGTGTCCTGGTTGTGCACAATTATAATAGATTATTTGTCCTCAGCCTCGACCCATACCTCCTCCTCGTCCTCTTCCTCTGAATCCACCACGAGGATTGAAGTTTCCTCTCCCATGAGAGTTGTACTACGTAGAGTTTCCTTCTTGTTGTACTTCGCCTTGAATCTTGTATATGTCTCTTGACCTTTCATGCATGAGATCAGAAGCCCTACAATCCCTATCATCATATCCCACATACTTACAGAATGTGCAATACAAATTTGTGGGTGTCTGAACATATTTTTTCATGTAATAACACTCACCAGGGCGATGCCTATTTTTGCATACCTCGCACCAAGGTAAGGTGACTTGATTCAAAGGGATCGGGGCTCTAGAGGCCAAGTATTCATGGAATAGAGGGAAGTTCTCCTTTTCATGGCCTTCTTATCTGCAACTGACACACTAGATGTCTTATCTTTTATCTTTTCCCTTGTCTTTCTTCATATCTTCTACCTACAAAGACAAACTAGTCAGCTGACTCAAGATATGACTCATACCTAAGATGGATTCTCCCATAGGGGATGATTCTAACTTCATGGCGATCTCCAACGCCTCAGCCTATGAAGCAATCTTCTACTGCATCATAGGAAATCTGATGTGTAGTAAGAGGGCAACAATGAACCATTCCTTGTTCTTCTCATCTGGAATCTGAAAAAGTCAATCGGCCTGTTAGGGTCTTGAATCTCTGATCAAACTCCCAAACTGGCTCGGCTACCTTCTGCTTGATCTCCTTCAGTTCTGTAATACATTGGGACTCCGACTTAGGTTTCTTAAATTCTGCAATTAACGCATTCTTGATCTCATTCAGTGGCTTAGGTTGTGCAAGTCCTTGGACAAGATTCATGTACTAGCTTAGTCTGTGATCTCTTAGGGTAGTACTAAATTGGGTTCTTTTCACTGCTTCGTCGGTGACATACTTAATATTCCATACGACTTCACATAGGAACCATTGTTGGTCAGGATCTTTAGATCCATCTCCCCTAAAGATAGGGAGTATCATCTCATCTCCCATAGATCTTCCTAGGGTCCCTGACTGAGTATGTGGTGGACTACTAGTGATGGTGCTCTAGACACTCTGGTGGCTTGGATTACTTGGATTTATTAATACTACTAAATCAACAAGAGGGATAATAGAACTTACTTCAACAGTCTGCGCAGTTCCTAAATTTTCTGGCTCATCCTGACGAAGTTCTTCAGCTTTTCCTTCCTCTGTCCTAGCGGGTTCTGAATGCTCTTCGTCGGTCAGATATTCTTCTTCTCCACTGTATAAACCCTCGTCTTTGTAGTTCTACTTGAACAAGTTCACAAGATGAACTTCTCTGAACACTCTCCCACTGTGCGTATGTCCAACCTCTGTGTCGTTTTCGTTGTCTGAATTTTTGACATTAGCCTTTTCAGATTCAACCAATCTACTGTATCTTCAAGATGTTCTTCTCATGCAACAAAATCTTGATTCTCAACTTTAGAAAGTGTAAAAATTTTCCTCTGTGTTCCTTGAAAAAATATCTCCCGGCTTGGCTATATGATTCTACTCTGTCAACAACAAACTCTGTGATGTAGCCTCCAATGGTGCTATCGAACCAGTGATCCACTACTCTTGACACGACGTTGTCAACTCTCTTGACCTTCTTGATCAGCGTCGATGTCCAAACTACAGGAGGTCTAGATCTGACCTCAAACTAGGTATCTGCCAACCTGACTAACCACTCATATAGTTCCTGATGGATTCCTCCAAAGAATATCTCGTGTATATCAGTAATAATATGTCTCTCCAAACAATCCTCTGTACTCATATTGGGGTTCTTGTTCTGCTATTCATCGAAGTCATTTTCTTGATCCTCTATCCACTTTTGAATCTCTATCTTTGATGGGAACCACCTTGACATTCCCTTAAGAAGATTCTTGTCCCAGCAATGGAACCATTTGTTGGCATAGGGGCAGACCCAGGGTTCATCTCCAAGAGAACACCAACAAGCCCTAACTACTGGCCCTTTTGGCTACACCTACGAAGCAGATGCAATCTCACTCAAAGCAGCTATGGGGGGGTTGCAGGACAGAAGTGTCTACAACCAAGGGGAATGTCAAGTGGATCCAATACCAAAACAATACAACATTCATATATCACCTATCAATTTAGATCTATTCTGCACATCTACTTAACAGACCTAACATAATATTGCAATCACAGTATATCAAGGACAAAGACAAATTATCAATCACACACAACACCAAATGTATGTGGTTCACCCCCTCTCTAGGGCTACGTCCACAGAACTGCGCTTTATAATATATTAAGTCGAAGCATACAGTTATGATATGCACTCTTAACCAACATATCTCTCTCTTATTTCTCTCTCTCCCCCTTCCTACACACCCATCTCTAGGATTGATCTTCGCACCCAGCTGAATATCTTACAATACCAGAAGGCTCTCACACTTAGCACTTCTCTCTCACACAACAATAATCTCTCACAACAAAAACAACAACTAGATCGAGTCTAGGAATAATGAAAACAACCCAACCCAAGTCCTCTTGACCTTTATTTATACATTACAATAGCTCACCAACATCCTTAGGTCGAAACCTAGGTGTCCAAAACCCTAGATACCAAAACCCTAGGTGTCTAAACCCTAGGTGAATTTGACCCATGTTTTCAGGGCTTCACCAACCTGACTTTCCTTCCTTCTCGCGTGGTGCTCCAAAGAATATAACGGTGGCTTTTTCCACTTGTTGAGTTGTACACAATCCTTCTTCCTTGTTGATCTGTCATCCTCTATCTCCTCATCCAACGGTTTTCTTTCTCGGGCTTTGCTCCATCTTTTCTGCTCTTTTGCTCACGTCAACCCGGTAACAATCACTGTGTCTTTTGCAGTTCACATTTCTCATTTTCTTCCTTGATATTTGCTTCCTTCCATAACCAAGGGCCAACATCCTTCTTTCTCTAGGTTCAAGTACTTATTAACCTTCATTTATGACTTCTCTAGAAGCACTTGGGTTTATTTATTAAAACTTAAGAGTGAAGTTTTTGACATGTTTTTGGCCTACAAGGCCCTTGTAAAAAAACAATTTGGACATCAACTTCAAAGATTAAGAACAAATAATGGAGTTGAATATCTGAACAACAAATTTACAACTTACTACACTACACGAGGCATTCAAATGAAACATATTATTCCATATACACCACAATAAAATGATGTTGATGAAAGAAATAATCACACATTAAAGGAAATGGAAAATTGTATGATCCAATATAGAAGTTTAAGTCTTAATTATTGAGCATAAGCCATCAATTGTGTCAATTACATAGTAAATCACACTCCCACAAAGGATTTAAAAAATATAACACTGGAAAAGTTGTTACAGAAAAATCGCCCTGCAGACAGGTGGATCTTCCCTCGGATTCTAGACCCCTAATATTGAGACAAAAAGATGCAAATGGACACTAACATCCCTTTGAGATTTTCTTAACTAGCTGAAAAGAGAGAGAGGGATACAGGGTATGATGCACCTATTTTTGGTGTTTGTCCTCACTGTTCCAATTTGAGCTTGATCTCCAAACTCATTTGCATAGCTTGATACCCGCAAACCACAAACAACAAAGAGACACAAGGAAAGTCCTAATCTAAAGTACTAGATTAAAAAAAATCATCTACAATAGATAAACATATGTAAATATACATAAAATAAAAGAAAATAGGCCAAGCATATATTAATGAGAACATTAAAAAGACACTTACAATATGTAGATGCAATTGCAACAGCCTCTCCAAGTCCTCTTTGTACAACCCTTACACGATGCTCCCAAGATCATAAGTTTGATATACAAAAGATTCCTCCCAAGATCATAAGTGTGATACCTCTAATATTCCTCATTCTCCATGGAAAATCCCTCATTATATAAGATTTGGAGGCTTAACCACCAAGGAGAGGATCACACATCATATCCACTAAAATGGGATCTCCAAGATATTTAGGGAGAAAATATATCTTAAGGATTTTAGGGAGGAAATATCTCTCAAGTATTTTAAGGAGGAAATATTTCAACCATCCATGAGATCCTCAACCTCCCCTAAAAAATAGGAAACCAAATGTGAGGTGGATTCTACACTAAATTAATTTCTTTTTCATGAATATTAGTAATAATTCATGTGCACATAGTATTTTGACCTTCATATAATATGTTTCTCCTCCACGTTGACTAGGGATCGTGACATATGTTATTTCATGGTGTCAAGGTGTATGTGACACTTAGAAAGGTGCATGTGACACTTTTAAGACACTTAGGGTGAGGTGCCTAGGTGTGGAAATTTGATGTGTAATAGTATGCCCCCTAAAGTGTGAGGTCATAAGAGAAATTGATGGTCGAAACACTTTACAATTCTTGAATGCAAGGGCGTGGAGTTGGAGAACCTGGAAGAAGCTGCAAACAACCATCAAACAATATTAATATATGTTCCATTTCTAAGGAAGACATACCTATGCTCAGAATACGAGATGACTCAAAGCACGACTGTCGACCAATACACTACAGATCCATGAAAAATATTGACTAAGGATATGGCCACAAAAGATACAATGTGGATCCATACCTCCATGACATGAATTGATTGTATCCATGAGAAATACACAGTGGAACTACGAGATGATAAAACATAGCCACAGACCAATATAATGTGGATCTATGTAACAATTTATATATCAGCATGCTCAAATGATCTCCTTTGCATCTTGGGAAACGCAGATAACATAGTGAATGCTCAACCCAGGGTCTTCGTCCCAATCCCGATGTGGCACAAATCTAGCCATGTGAATAGATGTTTTGATGTCAAACATGGTAGAAGCCACTTGATTACCGGTCATTGAGGTAAATCGTTAACAAGTGCAAGGTAAATCACTAATGATGTCAATGACTCCCAAGGTACTCTAGTACAATCCAACGAATGTGAATAAATGAGATGGATTCAAACATTCATGGAATCATCCGATCAGAGGTCAATGATGTAAACCTACTGTGGGAGGCGAGGAGGACTTCCATTGAGGCATGCAGGTCCCAAGGTACTAACTAGTTTCTAAGTCTAATTCTCGGATGATGTGTTGAAGTCGACTAGAAAATACTCGTCAAAGGAGGGCCTTGATGTATCCCCCATAATAAACACGAAACTTACATAGGAAAGTGATGTAATATGGTGAATCAAATGAGTATGGACTGACACGTGAAATGGAAACTGGAAATACTACAGATAGATGGTTTGAAGTGAAAATTCTCTTGAACATGATGAGGCATGACAACTGACTTGGAAGCATTGACTCGACGAGTACCAAGACTGTAATGTGACAACAATAAGAGAACTCTTTGATTGGATGAAAAAGTATGGTGGCACATGGAATTGGTATGACTCAGAGACAAGTAGATTACCCAACTGTAAGAAGAGATGCAAAAAGGTGCCATGTTCAAGGGAGACAATAATTGCCATAAAGGATTCTCAAAAACTTGACCCACTTCCTTCAATTTTTCCCCCACCCAGATAGATGAGTACCTATTTTTAATTTAACAAGTTCAAGGAGGGTAACACATGCTCGATATAAATCACCTTTAGTAAGTTCCTCTTCCTTTGTTTAATGAACTGGAAGAAGTAAGGGTTCGTCCCCATATGGACCTTTCAATGTATAGTTTAGTGAGTCCAGAGAAGGAAAACTCAGTGGTTTTTCATGTTTAGAGAGTCTGAAAAGAACTTAAAGGTGACTCTGTTATAACCCTATAATTTATAGGATCAACTGGTGACTGAAATGTTATCCCTTTACTATGTTTGGTTGCCAAATAATTTTCCATTCTGTAAATAATTTGAAAAAGAAAAAAGAAAAAGAAAATGAGAAAAGAATAAAAGAGGGCATAAAAGAAATTGAGTAAAGCCCCATGCAATAACAATGACCTGGTCCATACAATTTAAGCATGGCCAATTCCTTTTAAATTGATGTTGATAGGATTAGTGCATAAGCTTGGCTAAATTGTTTAATCTTAGCCAAGCAGTTTAGGTTAGCTAGTAAATAAATTTGACCAAACTGCCTAATCTTGGTCAAATAACCCTAGGGTAGAGTAATTTCTTAGTCCAACAGTTTAATCTGGGCTAAATGTCATAGGTAAGTAGGTTAGAGCATAGGTTAGTTGGTTTTATTTCAATAAAACATTCATGATGATTGATGTTGTACCATATATTTGATGTTTGAAAGTTGGATGCCTAACCCCCATGGTGACAAAAAGTAGGGAAAGTTGGGCAAACCCACATGAAGCACTTGTCCTAAGTTTTCGGGGAAAATATGATTTTTGTGCTGGTAGATTAAAGAAAGCACACAGATGAACGACAGAGGCGTTGGCGCTCATATCTACAGTCAACAAGTTTTTTTGGACCCCCCCCCCGATCGTTCTACCTTTAATGGTCGGGGGGGGGTCCAAAATTAAGGGTAACAAAAGAACACATCTGAACAGCTGAGGCGTTGGCGCTTAGATCCACGGACAAGATTAAATTCCAGACCCCCCCGACCATTCTCCCGTTAACAGTGTGTTGGGGGGGGGGGTCCGCAATGAAATGGTTTTCTGGCAGGCTCCCTCCGCTAACGTGGCAGGAATCTATTGCATCAGACTCCCACCACTTACCGCAAACCATATTACCACTTACCATTTACCACTTTTCTGACATATCCCCACAAGCCCATGACATCACTTTCCACTATCTTCTCCTAATGGTCCCGTCTCATAACTCTGTTAGTCCTTTCCCTTCTCACCTGTCACATGTCCCTTCGCCATTGCTAGTCCTCAATCAAACACCCTCCACATCACCCGGTTGTACTCTTCACTCGTTTTAATTGCCATCTCACACTCCAAAGGACCTGTTGGCCATTTATTACAGGCTAACTTATCCGTTAGCCTGATGATCTATCCCCCCACGCCCAATGGGTATCTGTTTGCTCAAAACTAACCTTTCTACTCATTCACCCATTGCTCATCTTATCCCCACACCAGAAATATTTTCCTTGACCTCTCTCCTTTTCAGTCAGCAACCCAAAAACACAACCATTCCCAGTAACATTTTTGTTTGAATTGTAGGTACTTTTCAGAGCGATGGCACCAAAATCCAAGAGAGAATAAGCTAAGGAAAATCCTTTCCTCCCACCTCCTATTGACCTCAACAGGATCCCCTTGGCCGACAAAGATAATCTAATCTCAAATACAAGGTGCAAATTTAACTTTGTGGATTTATAGTCATGGCTCAGAGACACTTTCTTAGATCAGAGCGATGAAATTGGGCTATGGGAGTCTAATATTCCTCTATATCTTTTCCCTTAGGTCCATCATTTCCCTGAATTTACCCTCAAATTCCAGGCTCATTACCTCCACGACCAAAGAACCATAGTCTCGTCATCGGGAGAAACTCTGTTCTTCATCACACCAGAGGCCATTGATTAGATGATGCAGATACCTAGAAATGAATCTGCCTCCCCTTTTAATCTTGAAATCATAACGGAGTTATATCAGAAACTATATTTCCCTCAGAGAGCCCAGATTTTTGAGATTTTCCTCCCACCATATGCTCATCTCCCCAAGTCAAATCCCCCATATCCTTCCTCCCTGTTCTCAGAAAAGGGCAACCAAGTCATTTCATCGCTCTCTTCTCTGCTTGGTTATTTTTCAGACGAATGGGTGGATGAACCTATATTGGGTTTTCTATCCATTTTCTCTACAGAGGAAAGACCCACCATTCAGTTCGACTATAATACTTTCCTGGTGGAGAGTATTCATGAGAAGCTTTCAAAATTCTCTACAGAGGGCATGTTCTGGTATTCCTCCATACTGGCTTACATGCTCATCTTCTTTCAAGCAGACAGGTTCTTTTTCTTGATGCAAAAAATGGACAAGAACGGTAAGTCGCAGGTGGTAACATCTTGGACTTCGCTGCTCAGACAAAATTCCACGGAGTTTAGTTTCAAACAGTTCATCAAATAGTTATACCACCTAGTGGTGAGCATGCTCAGTGGCAGACCAGAACCAAGGATAAATGAGGAGATTCAGAGGATCATACACCTCTCAGACCTTGCAAAAACTGGAGATTGGTATCTTTACCAAAATCACACCGAGATTAGAGTATACGTATGCGATTTAGCTCCATACAAACTGCCCAAGTATCTACCCGTGAGGATATTTTCCCTGGAGTACATAAGAAAAATGATAAACTCAGATGACATACATTTTGTGTCTCTGAAGAAAAAATAGCAGCTCGGGATTAAAGGGAAAATAGGGTCTTTTATCTGCAATAGTCGAGGCGTCGGGGAAGAGGCAGATAGATTTTTTAAAGAAATGAAGTTCGAAGTTAGTTTCCTGTGGCACTATGATCCATGCAGGATAATTTCAGAGATGAGGGTTAAGAATAAAAATGTTCCATATGTTCATATACCCAAGCCCGAGATAGAAAGGTTCTTGAATCAAACGAAGTGGGAGTCAATAACTCTGGAAGAGATAGAACAGTCGGATCCTTCAGTTACTATATCGCAAACAACCACACCACAGGCTCCAAAGGAGAAAATACCCAGGAAGGATACTTCACCTTCTGTCACTGAAGTCTCGGCTGAAGTTTTCCAATTACATGCCAAAAGACCAAAATACAGTCATACAACTAACACGGCTGGAGAAAAGGAAACCCAATCCACTATGACTATGAAAAGTGACCAGTCACCTCTTGTCACAAGAATCAAGGAGATCATTTCTATAGTTTCATCCAAGAAGTCGATGGATACTTCATTAGTTGACCATCCAAGTAAAGGAGGACCAAAGTTGAGTATTTTTTAGAAATATGACCTGATCAAGAAAAGGAATTAGACGTTGACCAACAGTACTTACACTCAGTTTTGGAAATAGACATCCACGACACAACACAGACTATTTTCTGTGTTTGATACAGAGAAGAGTAGAATGCACATAGATTTTCTACAGGCACAGGTGCCCGATCCAAGGACAATTACTGATTACAAAAGGGCAACGTTCGAGTTCCACACCAGAGATGTGCACCCGGCCAATCAAATGGATCTACATAGGCAAAATAGAGAAATGGTTTTCTCCACCTTGGCAAGTGCTTCTACTTCAATTGCTAAACTACAAGTCTCTTTGAGCAATGTACAGACACAGCTAAAGTTAGAAAAGATATCATCCTTTGCAAAGGATAACATAATTAAAACGTTGGAAGAATTGGTCCTCAAGATCGGGTATGACCCCTCGAATGTGAAATTAGTCGAGGAGATGCTTAAGAAGAAAAATGTTGATATAGCATCTCTAAGGAAACAACTGAAACTACCACCAACGGAAGATGCACAGACAAAGGAGATAGCTGAGATAGAAGGTGAGAAGGACGAGATGCTCAAGTTGATCATGGAGCAGAATGCACAGTTGAAAGAGATGGAAGCAGAACTGGAAAGGTTAGTGAAGAAGAAGGAACAATCAATGCCTATGGAGGTCATTCCATTGAGCGCAATTCCACTCACAGTAGTAAGCACAACATCCACAACAAAAATTCCCTTAGCAACTCCATTGACAGCTCTGTAAAAGATAGTGGAACTAGCAAAATCCATGGAGGAGATGAACTTGCAACAGACATAAATTAGCAGACTTAAAAAGGAGGTTGAGAACCTTCAAGAACTTAGGTCATCTTACCAAACCAGCTACTCCATGGAGAAACAAACATTAGACAAGCTCAAACAAGAATTGCAGCAGCTTCAAAAGAAAACTGTGGTAGGCAAGACACTTGCGGAGGCCAAGGAAAACATATGGATGGATATCTCCAAATCCATAAATGAAATATGGCCTATGGTGCAAATCATGTTCGAGCAAAACGAACTAGTACAAAGGATCAAGTAGGCTATTGAGAAAATAAGAGGAGAGTTGGGAGAAATGCCCACAAAAGCCACTAAGATCATTAAATTCTTGAATTCCAAAACTAGGGAAGAGTTAGAGGATTTGAAGATTGAAGACAAGACAGAAACCATCCTCGAAGTCAAGAGGGTTCTGACCGAAAGAGGGATAATGTTGCAGTTGGAAGAGAAAATCCAGACTATGGACACAGGAGTGGAAAGATTTTTCGGCAAAATCAAGGCTCTGCAGAAGAAAGGACTCCCTGGCTTAAGGGTCCTAAATGACAAGTTAATGAACCTTCCGGATTATTAACGGAAGTTGGCCACAATGGCCAAAGATAGTTCTAAATTTTCAGGAATATAGGGCAACATAATGGGCAAGGCGTTCTTAGAAACCTTGTAGCCAAACACCAACATACAACACGAAATCCGGTATATTTTCATCTTCAAGCCAACTTTTTCCAAGTATATAGAGATGGATGAAATATACAGAAGATTACTCAAAGTCATCATTCCCAGTAAGCTACGATGGGAAGAGCTATGCAATCTGATCGAGTAAGAGATGAGGTGTCCAAGTCTAGTCAGCAATCCAATCAGACAAAGTTGTGTAGATGACTCACCAACGGTTTTCCCCAGAAATCAGCATGAAGATTTCAACACATCATTGATAGTTCCTGAATTTTTGTATCTTGTTGAGTTAGTTAGTTAAAATTAGGATCTACCACGTCCTGATCTTTAATGACAGGATCGTATGTAATTTTGATTATAAATTCTTCGAACTTTGAAGTACGAAGGGTTGATCTTTACGCCCTGTAAGCCATAAATACTATAATTGTTTTATCAAGAGATCTTCCAGTAATACAAAGGGACGTTTCACAGGATTCTCACATGTTATTCATTGGTGATGTTTATTTCTCTGTGTTAAATGTTTTTCTCGCTCAGTCGTCATATTGTTTTTTCTAATCTGGTCTTTTAAAAGTAGCGTATGTTGCAGGATTTATCTTTGTATACCCTGTCTCTGACTTTAAATATCTAAATGTTTGTCTTCTGATGTTATAGTGAAGAAATTCTTAAATGATTCTTTACTTTAATTGATTTTCTTGTCTTTTCTGCTATCCATCACTTTACTGCCAAAGAATCTAGTGAATGCATTAACTTGCCTTGTGAAAAGAATATTTTTATTCTTGTTCAGATTTCTATCCTTATAATACAGACCCCATAGCCCAATGGATGTGTAAACCCTATTTCAGCCAACTTTACAAAAAAGAAAAACAAACCATTCAATCTTATTCTGCTTAACTAGCCTAATATATTAAAGTTAAAACATATCTAAATCTTACAGAGAGATCCCTCTCTGAAACTAGTAGGGCTAGATTCCAATTTTGAAGTGGTTGGATAAAGTTACCTCTAGTAATTTCTTCTACCCTGACGACCTCTGGGAATTTACAGAGCGATAACATAGTGGCGATCATACTGGGGAATGAACAAACTTTCAATCCCACGATTTCTTTTCCCTAGAAGAAAACTTTATTTCTGAACTAATCGTAAATCTAAGAAAGAGATAATGTTCAGAGGTTGTTAAAAGTTTGTACATAGAAATTTTTGATTCATGAAATAAAAATATATAAAAAATTAAAAATCTGGCTCCTAAAAGATTTTATACTCGATCTCACCTAGATCCAGAACCTGCAGTAGCAATTGATAATCCAGAGAAGTTACTCGGAAAGAAGACCATCTCAGAAGGTTCATGGAGTCATAGTCCCCTTCACAGGTCCCTTTCTCTTCCAGAGAAACTTGTTTCCCTCTAGGATCTCGAGTTTGACACCACTTTTGAGCAAAGCCTATTTAGAACAAAATCTGATAGCTTTGTGACTGAAACCTATTTAGATCAAACCATCCTGCAACCCCGGACCCCTGAAATACTATCTCCCAGGGTTGACCCTGATCAAAGATTCCTTTAGGAATTTGACAAGCCATAAATTTTGGTAGCAAATCTCAATCAAGCTTTACACCAAACCCACTTCCAATAGTCGGTCGAATTTTCTACCATAACTGTTGCTGGAGCTTCTGTAAAACCTCAACCCACTCACTCTATGTCGGTTAGTCCTTCATCCTCCGCATCTCCTGTCATTTCCCCACCCATCATCCAGGTTGTTGTCCCACCTCCTCCACCTATCATGGCAGCCAGATATTCTCCTTTGGTGTTGGTCGCACCTTTACACGCTATGCGCCAGGACTATCAAACCAGAGTTCCATAGTTTGATGGTATTGGACCCTTGAACACGCAGAAACACATTGATAAAATGAATGACTATTTTGAATTGCAGGAAGCGGATGAAGCTGACGTTCAAATGAGACTATTTGCACAGAGTCTGATTGGGGACGTTAAGAAATGGTACAAAGTCTTACGTGTTTCTTCTGTGGTCGACCTTATCGCATTTCAAAGAAGTTTTCTAGACAAATGGGAGGTAAAGAAGAATCCTTTTCAGATCTTGTCAGAATACGAAATCATCAGAAGGAACCAAGGAGATACAGTACAGGACTACTGCACCCACTTCAACAATCTGTACAATGCGATTCTAGCCGATATCAAACCCCCACAAGGTTTGGCATTGATAAAATTCCCTGACAGTTTTGACGCTGATATGTCATATCAATTAAGGGAAAGAAACTCTACCACTCCGGAGGACATGCAGAAAAGTGCAGTAAGTGTAGAGGCCAACCTGTTAGCTAGAAGGGCATGGGAGAGGATGGAAAGGAGAGTCACGATTAAAGAGGAACCTACCACATCCTCTTCTGACACCAAATTGGATTCCTTAGCTAGAGAAATGGAAAGGATGATGGAGAGACTTACTATAGTCGAAAGAAATCCTCCTAGAGATAACCCAGCTGCTCCACAAATTTAGAATCCTAACTTTAGAAGAAATCCTCCTCAAATCAGGCAGAGAGATCCTAGGGATCAAAGGGAACAGAGGGGTCCCGATCAACCAATCAGACCACCCCTACAAGAAAATGATGTTGATGAAGGTGAGGAGACAATTAAAGAATTAGATGACACACATATAAACCTCATGGGTGTTCACGACGATAAAGACATCTTCCTCACTCAGGAAGAGCAAGAACTTTTCCTTCTTTCTCAAACAGAGTTAAATGAGGAAGCAGAGGAAACAGAACAACAAGCATTTGAAAATGCCATTATGGAGGCACATAGGCAGTACAATCTAAGGAGAAAAAAGATAAATGAAAATCCCCCAAAGAAGGTAACTGAAATGAAGAAAACAGTCAAAACCAATAAGACCTCAGGACCTTCTACCAAGAAAATCCCTGAGAAAGGCAATGTTGAATCTCCCGCAAAAAGAAACCCTACCATTTTATAAAGATCAACGCAGACCGAGGTTTCATCAATTAGTCAACCAAGTACTTCTGCCTAGAAAAACTATGGTAGACAGATTAGAATTGTTGAGCCTAAGCAGAGAACCCACTACTTTCAGCGTTGAAGGGGAATTATCTAAATTGAAGATTCCCATTCCCCTTTCCGAGATGATGAGTAAGAATGCTTACCGATCACAGGTGATAAAATCACTGAGCATCGAGCCTGAGATAGGAACGAAGGCTTTGACTGTTGGATCGACAAATCATTCAGACACAGTAAACCTTATCGATGATCAACCTGAAATCCTATTTGGCCAGGAAGTTGATGGTCAGATCGACACCAGTGTTGTCGCTCCTTTTTACATCAGCCTTAATATACACGACCTGATTCTGCACAATGATATGTTAGATTCGGGTGCTTCTCACAACCCGATGCCTAAAGTAGTGATGGAAAAGTTGGGACTCGAGGTCACCAGACCCTACAAAGATTTGCACTATTTTGACTCCAACAAAGTTAGATGTATCAGGTTGATCAAAGACTTATGTATCACCGTAGCTTATATTCCAGCAAAAAGCATGGTTATGGATGTTATGGTCGCGAACATTCCCCCCAAATATGGTATGTTGTTGTCCAGATCTTGGGGGGGCAAGCTGAAAGGCACTTTGCAGTTGGATATGTCATATGCCACTATCCCAGTATTCGAACAACAGAGAAGACTGTACAGAGAGACGTTGATGAAATATATGGTCAGCAGCCAAGAAAGAACACATAACTACCCTCTATACTCTGCACACTCTGATCTAGATTCTTTCATCCTGTATAACGACGGTGATATGGAAGAATAATATTCTCAGCTGGAAGAATATACACTTGATCCGAAAGAAGGCCATGGAATCACTGAGGCAAAAGGAAATGAAATTGTAATAAGTGAAGAACTGCCAGCAGAGTTCTAGAGCATGGACTTCGATGGGGCTATGAGCAAAGAGGGAGCTGGAGAAGGATTTTTTTTTCACAATAACAAAACAAGGTATTCAGAGAGTCATTCTTACAAACTAAATTTTCAATGCACTAACAACACAGTCGAGTACGAAGCTTTGATGCTCGGTCTGAAACTACTAAAGAAGGTTGGTGCCAAACAAATCATGGTAAGAGATGATTCTGAATTAATTATCAAGCAAATTAAAGGTGAGTATGTAGCAAAACATCCCAGGCTTATAGATTATAGGAATGTTGTTTTGGATGCCCTTCAATGTTTCACAGAAATCGATTTGCAGGTGATGCCCAAGGGACATAACATTTTAGCAGATGGGTTAGCTACGTCGGCATCTACATGCAAGATACCTTTTCATTCCACTCGCCCATACATAGTAGAGGTGAAGTGCAGACTGACTGTCCCGGACAACATTAGATACTGGCAGGTATTTGGGAACGACAATCAAATTGAATATTTTCTACAATGTAAAAATGATTTCGAGTGTACAAACATAGACTTAGAAAATGATGATGAAGATGTAAATAAATCCGTTTTTGGGAATCATAGTGTAAATAAAATAGATTCAGAAGAATTAAGTGAAGATGAGGTAGATTCTGATGTTTTGCACTTAAAGAATAATGTGTTACCTAGGGGTTTGGTTCCGTTAGAAGACCTGTTTGATTTTAATGATGTGGCAAAAAAACCCAAAATTGAAGCCAGTGATAAAGAGGTTGAGGACTGTAACATAGGGACAAAGGAGAAACCCAAGATGATAAAACTTTCTAAATATTTACCCCCCAAGAAGAAACTTAAATACATTGAACTTTTCAAAGAATATGTAGACATCTTTTCCTAGGGTTATGAAGATTTAAAATCTTATGACACAAGCATCATACAACATAAGATCCCGATAAAAGAAGAACAAAAACCTTTCAGACATAAACTTAGGAGAATCAATCCCAAGTTACTTCCCCTGATAGAAAAAGAAATAAAAAAGATGTATGATGCTAAAATCATAGTTCCCTTAATATTTTCCAAATGGGTTTCAAATATGGTCCCGACCCGAAAGAAAACTGGAGAAATTAGGCTTTGCATTGATTTCCGAAACGTGAACAAGGTTTCCCTAAAAGACAACTACCCATTGCCAAAAATGGACCACATATTGAAAAAGGTAGTGGGATCCAGTCGAATCTCCTTACTATATGGTTTCTCAAGCTATAACCAGGTTCTCATTCATCCAGATGATCAGGAGAAAACAACCTTCACAACACCTTGGGGAACCTTCATGTACGTGAAAATGCCCTTTAGTTTAATGAACGTTGGGGCCACTTTCCAAAGAGCGATGGACATCGCTTTTGTGGATGAGCTTGGCAGATTTATTGTCATTTATCTAGATGATGTAACTGTTTATTCCCAATCCGATGAAGATCACTTACAACATTTTAGACGAGTGTTTGAGAAATGCAGGAAATTTGGGATTTCTCTGAATCCTAAGAAAAGCCTTTTCGGATTAGAGGAAGGTAAACTGTTGGGACACATAATATCTAAGGATGGAATTAAGATAGATCCCATCATAATAGAGGCCATTCAGAAACTGGAACATCCTAGGAATATCAAAGAGCTACAATCTTTCATTGGAAAAATAAACTTTCTGAGAAGATTCATACCCAACCTGGCCGAGCTTCTCAGAAACATCACCAACATGTTAAAAAACAACACAGAAATAAAATGGAACACTGAATCCAAACAGTCCTTTGAACAGGTTAAGCATGCACTCACACTGGCTCTAGTTTTGATCAGTCCTGACTTCACCAAGAATTTTTACCTTTTCTCTTTCGCTTCTGAATATACCATTGCAGCAGTATTACTACAAAAAAAAAACGAAGGGTATGAACAACCGATAGCCTTTTTCAGTAAATCCTTAAGATATGCTGCTTTGAATTACAAAATAATGGAGAAACAAGCTTTTTCTCTGGTAAAAGCCATAAAAGATTTTAGAATCTATATTCTCCATTCCCACACAATTGCTTATGTTCTGAATGCAATAGTAAAGGAAATTTTAACTCAGGACAATCCAAATGGCAGGAGAGGAAAATGGATTGTTTTTATTCTAGAGTATGACATAGAGATTAAGCCTACTAAAATGATTAAAGGTCAAGGTCTAGCAAAGTTAATGGCTGAATCTAATTTTCATGCTTTAGATATTAATTTCTTAGTTGCAGTAGATGAATAGGGAGAGAAGGCAACTCCAAGCGTGAAAGAGGTATTTCTGAACTCTTCATGGTACAGAGACCTTATATTTGTTTTTCATAACTTACAACCTCCCCCTGGTCTGACAAAAACTAAAGCTAGGTTTTTGAAATTGAAAGCTTTAAAATTTTGCATTCTAGAAGGCAATCTTTATTGGAAGGATCCTGGAGGTATTTTGTTAAATTGCCTGTTAAAAGATGAAGCTGACAAATTCTTACAAGATTTTCATGCAGGAGACTGTGGAGGTCACCTAAGTTGTAACACCACAGCTAATAAAATCCTTAGAGCTGGGTTTTATTGGCCTACATTATTCGTTGATGTGCAGAAGAAAGTAACATCGTGCCATAAATGTCAAGTGTTCGAGGGAAAAAAGAAGATCCTTCCTCTGCCCCTGAAACCCATCTATGTTGAAGCTCCTTTCCAGCAATGGGGATTAGACTTTATCAGAGAGATACATCCTCCCTCTTCGTGCCATCACAAATGGATTCTTACTTCCACGGACTATTTCAAAAAATGGATTGAAGTTGTACCAAGCAGGCAAGCTATTTCACAAAATATCTTGTCTCGCTTTGGGTGTCCAAGAAAAATCATAACCGACAATGTAGTTTCTTTCTGATCTAAGAAGCTCATAGATTTTTTCAACCAGTATCATATCACTTTGGGACATTCCACAACTTATTACCCTTAGGGAAATGGGCTAGCTGAGTCATCCAATAAAACCTTGGTGAACATTATTAAAAAGACACTACAAGAAAACAAAAAGTCATGGCATAACAAGCTGGTTTTCACACTTTGGGCCGACAGACTGACCACTAAGAGGTCAATTGGTATGTATCCATATCAGTTGGTCTATGACATTGAAGCAATTTTTCCTACCTCTTTAGGTGTTCCCATCATGAAACTTCTACATGAGATGCAAGCCAAGCTGAACGACTCCCAAAGAAGGATAAACCAGATGATCCACTTGCATCAATCTAGAGAAGAAGTATACAACAAGACTCAGGTTGTCCAGGAGAGCATAAAAAGGATCTTTGATAAAAGAACTAAAGAAGATGACTTTGAGCTAGGTGATTTGGTTCTGAGGTGGGATGCTAGAAATGAAGATAAGGGGAAGCATGGCAAGTTAGATAGTCTATGGAAGGGACCTTACATGATTCAAGCATGCAGAGGAAATAAAAATTTCCTTCTCAACAACAACGATGGGACCAATCTTCCAAGAGGACCTGTGAATGGCAGAATGCTAAAACACTATTCACCCCCTCAGTAGAGGCCTTCAGTCACACTTTTCCATTGTACAAACCATTCCCTTTTTTCTTACAAGTTTTTGAGTGGATAACTTTGATCAGATGGTTGAAGCCCGCAAAGAAGGCCCTAATCCACTAAACATTGTCATCAAAATTGTTAAAACAAAACAAATCAAACAACAAAAGAAACTAAGGAGAAATTTTTTAGAACATCAGGAAGCAGTATTCTTGGCACTTCACAAGGAGAGTACCATCCCCAGGTGGAGCCGTTGTTATAACCCTATAATTTATAGGATCTGTTGGCATCAGAAGTCACTCTTGGATTGCAGCAGGAGTAAGACTGATTCCCATCAGTTTATGTCATATTTGTTGATAAAGGGTGATGAATGGAGGTAAACTCAGAACAATATCGTTTTAACTCAGAAACTAGGCCAGGCATGCACAAGCAGATGAGGTCTTGGTTCAACTTCAGACAGTAAGTTGTAATAAGGGTGAGTAGGAGGAAGACTCATGTGAGGAAATGTGAAGGCCTGCTATAGGCATCGAGCTTCTAACAGTCTGTAGAAGAAAACTTTGAACACAAGAACCTCTTATATTCAAAAGCAAAAACACTAAAAGAACATAACAACGTTATAATAAATCCTTTATCATAACACAGTCACGACGATTCATGTGAATCAATCAATCGTGAACCCTTTTAGTATGAGATAGAGACCACATGAAAAAGAGAGCTTCCTTACATTGAACAAGAAAATTTCATATGCAGATACATAGCCAGGAAAACCAGTGCTTCATTAAAACATTACAGTTGGGAGCTCTGCTCTACCATCCATGCCCACAAAAATACAAAAACTGAGTATATATACACAGAGAAATTTTCCACCTTGGTAGCAGGAGGGTAGCTAAGACATTAAAGTCCAAATTAGCATGTGCAGGCTCCTCTGGTCAGACAAGGACATCAGACCGGCATGGCTTCTTTAGGAAAATCTGCACACAGGACGATCTTGGGCAGACCACTTGCTAGAACCTCCATGCCTTACATTTAAGGAATGAGGCGAGGTTTCAACCACCTCCTCCTACCTTTATTTACCTCTAGCAGGGATCAGGATCGAGGCTGAGTTGAATTGGCACCTAGAGAACACGGTGACGCCTCCTGCAGCTAAACCTGGCGCTTTGGCCCTTTGCGCAGCTCTTTCTATCACCCCAAGTGACCACGGGTCGCGACCCTGCGCCTATCTTCAAAGGTGCTTTTCGCATTTCACGTTTCGGAGATTCCAGATGTAGTGGAGGAGCGACCCCTTGTCTTTCAAAGTCCCGGTAGCCAAAATGTCGAAACGGCTAATCATTTCGTGTTTCGGCGATTCTAGATGCAATGGAGGAGCGACCCCCTGTATTTCAAAGTCCAGGTAGCTGAAATGTTGAAACGGATAATCATGTCACGTTTCGATGATTCCAAATGCAATGGAGGAGCGACCCCCTGTCTTTTAAAGTCCCGGTAGCTGAAATGCTGAAACGGATTTTACATTTCGCGTTTCAACGTTTCCAGATGCAGTGGAGGAACAACCCCCTGTCTTTCAAAGTCCCGGTAGCCAAAATGCTGAAACGTCTTTTACATTTTGCGTTTCGGTGATTCCATATGCAGTGGAGGAGTGACCCCCTATCTTTCAAAGTCCCGGTAGCCGAAATGCCGAAATGGATAATCTGCAATCAATGGTCGAATTTGATTTAATATGGATGGTCACGATGGACCTTAATGTATTTCGTGGATTCTTGCACTGGGATTTCTCGTACCTTTTCTCTCGACCCTCGTATTTCAAAGTCCCAGTAGCCAAAATGGCGACCAGACTTAATCAGGTGCCATGTGTCCCGACTGGATCGGACGACCATGACCATTTCATGAATTTGGCCCTAAGGGATGAGCCCATGTGCTAAACCTTGTGCAACTCCATGGCTCTGTCTTACTCAATGACCATTGATCTGCTCCATCGATGTATCTTCACCGCTAAAAAGAAAAAATGCCCGCCTGCTTGATTTTTAACCCGAAAATAGAGGTTTTATGCATGCTATGCTTGGGCGCTCATGACTGCGACCTTGGATAACTTCATTTGATGGGTCTTAAGCCCCATTTCATCTATTTCTCACCAAGGAACTGAATCCAGAGAGAAGTTCCCCCCTTACAAGAATATGTGCTAACATTAGTCTCCATGGGGGATAGAGTCCTCCCTATGAGGCTCTAAGAACTCTTTGCAGTTTCAGTGCCTTGCTGATGGGATATGGATTCATTTATTAAGATGAAAATAAACAGAAAAACAATATTTACAAAAGCAGAGGAGTCGTCTAAGGCTCAAACAAAACATTTCTTCAGGAAATACCCATTTACTGGGTCGTTAAAAACTTCTTCACCCTCCAAATCCTGCAACCTGTACATGTTATTTAAGAATACTTCAGATATTTTGAAGGGCCCGATCCATAGGGCATCAAATTTTTTGTGTTTTCCCCTATCCTGCCTGGGTGCATCCCACTTAAGCACCAAATATCCCAACTCGAATTCCTCCTTCCTGACCTTCCTGTCAAAGGCCTGCTTGATCTTTTTTTGATGATTATGAGCTATGTCCATTACCTGCTCCCTGATCTGTTGCACTTCCACCACTTGATGAATTCTTCTGACCATATGGTCTGGCTCTCCTTCATGATCTTGAAAGAATTTTGTTACAGGTAAAGCGAGCTGAGTGGGAGACACAACCTCCATCCCATAAACAAGTTGAAAAGGTGAGGTGCCCAGGGACTTCTTTGTTGTCACTCGATTGGCCCATAGAGAGAATCTGAGCTTTGAATATCAGGCCCTCTTATTGCCTTCCAATAATATTTTAATGAGTTTGATTAGACTTTTATTGGAATATTCTGCCAGTCCATTTCCTTGAGGATAATAGGGAGTGGAGTGAATTAGTGAAATCTCGAACTGCTCACAGAACTTAACCAGAGGCTCATACTTGAAAGAAGCATCATTATCAGTGACAATTCTATTGGGACAGCCAAATCTGACTATGATATCCTCCAGGAAGATGATAATTACCTTGTGTGAAACAATCCTGGTGGGGGCGGCTTCTATCCACTTGGTGAAATAGTTTATTGCAGTCAGGATCCATCAGTGCTAGCCACTTGAAGGAGGATGAATTTATCCAATGAAGTCGAACCCCCACTATTGAAAGGGTGTTGAAACTACTACAGGCTTTAGTGGTAGAGATTTGAGTTGCTACTTTCCTGAGAACCTTTGGCATTTGATGCAAGCTCTGACTTCTATGTAGACATCAGTGAATAAGGTGGGCCAGTAGTACCTAGCCCTAATAATTTTGTGAGCTGTGGTCTTCCAGAAATGATGCCCTCTACAAAGGCCGCTATGGAAATCAAACATAACTTTTTTGGCTTCCTGTGGGTTCAGACACCTCAGAAACACCCCTAGAGGGTCTCTCCAGTACAATACTTGGTCAATAAGGCAATATCTGACCGCCTTGAGATTTAAAGCTCTTGCCTTGCTTTTTCCCATTCCATCAGGAGGCTTCAACTCTTGCAGAAAGTACAAAATGTCTCTGTACCAGGTGCATTCTTCTAGTGATAAGCCACCCTAAGAGATTTTGTTGGATGACTCGGCTTGCTGATTTCCTGAGCAAACATTGATGAAGCTAACCCCCAAGGCCTTGCAATTAGATTTAGCCAACAGCTTGGCTAAACCCTGCCCTTTAACCAACTTGGTGGGCTTTATCTCCAGGTCAAACTCAAGGATCTTGGAAATCCATTTACCTCTTCTCCCATCTATGTCAGGCTGTATAAGGATGTCTTTCACAGAGGCTGAAGGAACTTATGCAGTCACTCTTGAGTGCAAGATATAGACTCTGAAATCTTTGAGAGCTTTCACCAAGGCATAGGCCTTCTTCTCCATGATCTCATACCTGATTTCTGCATCTCTTAATGCCTTACTGAAGAAGGAAATGGGTTTCTCTCGCCCTTCCTCATTTTTCTGCAATAAGACCACTGCTAATGTATCAAAAGAAGAAAAAGAAAAAAATAGGAAATCCTTGGAATAATCAGGATTGATCAGCACAGGTGCCTCAGTCAATTCCTTTTTTATTTGGACAAAAGATTCCCTGGGTTCAACGGTCCATTTTACTTCGATTCCCTTTCTAAGCATGGTTGTGATGTGTTTCACCAACTCAGCAAAATTTGAGACGAACCTCCTCAGAAAGTTAATCTTCCCTAAAAAAGACTGAACTTCCTTTCTAGACCTGGGAAGTGACAGGATCTGAATTGCCTCTACCCTGCTGGGATCAATTCTCACTCCCTCTATTGATACTATATGGCCAAACAGCTTCCCCTCCTTCATAGAAAACAAAGATTTATTGGGATTTATGGAAAGGCCAAACCTCCATCATTTCAAGAAAAATTTCCTCAAGTGACAGTGGTGCTCTTTATCATACCTGGAGAAGACTGTGATGTCATCTAGATAGATCACCATAAACTGATCTTTCTCCCCGATGAAGGCTATGTCCATGGCTCACTGAAATGTTGCTCCTACATTCATTAATCATGTTATCACCCTATAATTTATAGGATCAAATGGTGACTGGAATGTTATCTCTTTAGTGTTTTTTGTTTGTCAAATGATTTTTCATTCTGCAAATAATTTGAGAAAAGAAAGAAAAAGAAAAAAGAAAAGAAAGAAAGAAAAAAAAGGAAAAAGAAAAGAAAGAATAAAAGAGGGCATAAAATAATTTCAATAGAGCCCCATGCAATAACAGTGACTTGGTCCATACCTTTCAAGCATGGCCAATCTTTTTTTAAATTGATGTTGATAGGAATAGTGAATAAGCTTGGCTAAACTATTTAATCTTAGCCAAGTGATCTAGGTTAGTTAGTGAATAAATCTGGCCAGACTGTCTAA
>ML810416.1:178519-204679 GCA_009831015.1 Picea engelmannii
GGCCAATCTTTTTTTAAATTGATGTTGATAGGAATAGTGAATAAGCTTGGCTAAACTATTTAATCTTAGCCAAGTGATCTAGGTTAGTTAGTGAATAAATCTGGCCAGACTGTCTAATCTTGGTCAGGTAGCCCTAGGATAGAATAAGTTCTTAGCCCAACATTTTAATCTGGGCTAATTGTCATAGGAAGTTAGGTTAGAACATAGGGTAGTTTTCTTGATTTAAATAAAACCAGCTCGATGATCAATGTTGGACCATGTTTTGGGTGCTTAAAAAGTTGGTTGTCTAACCCTTTGGTGATGTAAACATGTAAAAGCTTGGGAAAAACCCATGATATGCTTTTATCTTAAGTTTTTCAGGGCGCATATGCTTTCGCGCCCACATTTATGCATTGCTCATGTATCAACGACTCATATGATCGCGCCTAGATCTACAGTGGACAAATCTTTCTAGACCCCCCTGACCGTTCTACCTTTAACGGTGGAGGGGTCCGGAATCGCTGATAATGTATGCACGCATCTGGACGTCCCAAGTTTCGGCACTTAGATCTACGGTCTGTATTGGATTCCGGACCCCCCCGTCCGTTCTGCCTTTAATGGAGGGGGGGGGTCTGGAATGTGTGTTAAAGAGAGTGCACAGATCTATGGTCAAAAGGAAAGTGTTCATATCGATGGCTCAAGGTATTTTTCGGACCCCCCCGATTGATCTACCTTTAACGATGGGGGGGGGGGGGGTCTAGAATGGAATCTTACTCTAGCGCGCCCCCTATATATACATGGCATGAATCTACTGGTCCCAAATCCCACCACCTCTTTCTATCTGACATACCTCGTCACCTCGTGACTTCATTATCCACCTTTCCATAAGAGTCACATCCCATAACTCTGTCAGTCCTTCTCCCTCGTTCACCCGTGGCAAGTCCCCTCACCATGATTTTTTCCCCCAACCATTAACCACCACATTACTCATTTGTATCCCTCAGTCACTTTCACCTGCCATCTCACGTTCTAAATGACCCATTGGCCATTTATTACTGGATTACTTATTCGTTAACCAGCTGACCTGTCTCCCGCGCCCAACGGATACCTGTTTACTCAAAACTACCCTCACCACTTCATTCCTTCCACCATTTACCCACTCATCGCACCAGAGAATTTACCCCATTTTCCTCTCCGTTACAGTCAGTCGCCCCCATCTACAGTCATGCCCGCTAACGTTGTTTTATTTGCAAGTATTGTTACAGTAATGGCGCCAAAGTCAAAACGAACAGAAGGAGAGGAGAATCCATTTCTCATACCTCTTGTCGACCTCGATAGGATTCCACTGGCTGACAAAGACTACTTAATCGCAGACACTAAGTGTGATTTTGACTTCGCATACCTTTAGTCATGGCTTAAAGAAGTTTTCCTGGACTAGAGTGACGAAATTAGACTCTGGGAGTCCAACCTACCCTTGTATCTCTTCCCCCAGATTCACCATTTCCCAGAGTTCACCCTCAAGTGCCAAGCCCACTATATCCTCGAGCAAAGATCCATCATATCCTCGTCCAAGGAAATTATTTTCCTCATCACGCCAGAAACCATCGACCAAATGATGCAAATATCCCAAGCTGACTCTGCCTCGCCTTTTAACCTCGATATCATCACAGAGCTATACCAGAAGCTATCATTTCCTCAAAGATCTCAAATATTTGAGCTTTTCCTTCCACAATCCGCTCAGCTCCCCACCACAAATCCCCCTTATCCCTCCTCCATTTTCTCAACAAAAGGAAACCAGGTTATCACATCGTTATGAGCCTTGTTGGGTTATTATTCAGATCAATGGGTAGATGAACCCATTCTGGGATTTTTGTCTATTTTCTCCACCGATCAGAAACCCACAACACAATTTGACTTCAGCATGTTCCTAGCGGACAACATTCACGAGCAATTCATCAATTTCTCCACAGAAGGCATGTTTCGGTATTCTTCAATACTAGCATCCTGTTCATTTTCTTCCAAGCGGACAAATTTGTTTTTTCTATGTAGAAGATGGACGGAGATGGCAGACCTCACGCAGTAACCGCATGGACTTCCCTGCTCAGACATAACTCCACGGAATTCAGTTTCAAGCAGTTCATCAATCAGTTTTACCACCCAGTGGTGAGTATGCTCAGCGGCAGACCTGAACCCCGGATTAATGATGAATTTCAGAGGATCCTACATCTCTCGGATCATACAAAGACTAGTGATTGGTACCTGTACCAAAATCACACTGAGATCAGAGTCTATGGGTGCGAGTTGGCCCCATATAAACTGCCCAAATACTTACCTGTCAAATTTTTTTCCCTAGAATACATAAGGTAGATGATAAAATCAGATGATATTCATTTTGTGTCTTTAAAGAAGAAGCAACAGCTCAGAATCAAAGGGCAGATTGGGTCTTTCATCTGCAACAGTCGAGGCATCGGGGAGGAAGCAGACAAGCTTCTAAAGGAAATGAAATTCCTTGTGATTTTCACATGGCACTATGATCCGTGCAGGATTATTTCAGAGATGAGGATAAAAAACAATAATATCCCGTATGTCCACGAATCTAGGCCTGAGGTAGAAAAAATTGCAAACCAGACAGGATGGGAACCAAACACTTTGGTTGAAACAGAACAACAAGACCTCCCAGTCAGTGTATCACAGACAACCAAACCATAGGATCCAAAGGAGAAAAGGCATATGCAGGATCTATCACCTCCTGTCACTGAAGTATCATTAGAAGAATTATGACTGCATACCAAGAGGCCAAAAACTAGTCCAGCTCCTGACCCGGCTGGAGAAAAGGAAATTCCATCCACTACAGTGACAGAGGTTGATTGGTCACTCCTCAATACAAGAAACAAGCAGATTATAACCACTGTGTTACCAAAGAATACTACAGATACTCCACCAATCAACAAGCCAGGCAAGACAGGACCAAAGCTGAGCATCTTTGAGAAATATGATTTGATCAAGAAAAAGAATCAGACTTTGACCAACAACACATATGCCCAATTCTGGAAGCAGACGTCGACTACACAACATAAGCTGTTATCGGCGTTCGACACGGAGAAGGGTAGAATGCACATGGCATTTCTCCAAGCACAGGTGCCAGACCCAAAGGTAATCACCGACTATAAAAGGGCAACCTTTGAATTCCAGACCAAAGACGTGCATCCTGCCAATCAAATCGACCTGCATAGGCAAACTGGAGAAATGGTTTTCTCCACGCTGGCACATGCTTCCACTACTGCCTCCAGGTTACAAGTGTCTCTGAACAACATCCAGACACAGTTGAAGTTGGAGAAAATATCATCCTTTGCCAAGGATAATAGGATCAAAACGTTGGACGAACTGGTCCTCAAGATCGGGTACGACCCCTCAAATGTGAAAGCAGTCGAGGAGATGATCAAGAGGAAAAATGATGACATAGTGTCTTTGAGGAAACAATTGAATTTGTCACCAACAGTAGACTCGCAGGCAAAAGAAATAGTAGAGACAGAAGGAGAAAAAGATGAGATTCTTAAGTTAATCATGGAGCAGAATGCACAACTGAAGGAAATGGAAGCTGAGATGGAGAAGCTAGTGAAAGAGAAAGAACAGTTGAAACCCATGGAATTCATTCCATTGAGTGCAGTTCCACTCTCAGGAGTGAGCACAACATCACTAGCAGAAGTCCCATCAGCAAATCCACTGACGTCTTTGGAAAAGACGGTTGAATTGGCCAAATCTATGGAAGAGATGAACCTGTAGGAGACAGATATTAGCAGGCTCAAAAAGGAGATTGAGAACCTTCAGGAACTCAAATATTCTTATCAAACTAGCTTCTCCAAGGAAAAACAGGTGTCAGACTAGCTCAAACAAGAGTTACAATAGCTCCGGAAGCAAACAGTGGCAGGTAAAACACTAGCCGAAGTCAAAGAAAGTGTCTGGACAGACATCACCAAGTCTATGAATGAAATATGGCCAATGATACAGATTATGTTTGAGAAAAATGAATTGGTGAAGAGAAGTAAACAAGCCATCGAGAAGATAATATCAGAAATGGGAGAGATGCCCACACATGCTAATGAAATCATCAAATTCTTGAATTCTAAAACCAGAGAGGAGCTGGAAGAGCTGAGAATTGAGGATAGAACAGAGACCATCCTTGAGGTCAAAAGACTCTTGACCAAGAGAGGACTGATGCTACAGCTAGAAGAAAAGGTTTAGGCCATGGACCTAGGGGTACAAAGATTTCTCGGCAAGATTGAGGCTCTACAGAAGAAAGGTCTTCCTGGTTTGAAGGTGATAAATGACAAATTGATGACACTCCCAGAATACAAAAAGAGACTAGCCGATGTGGCTAAGGATAGTTCAAAATTTTCAGAGATTCAAGGCAGCATCACCGGCAAGGCATTCCTAGATGCACTTCAGTTGGACATCATCATACAGCATGAGATCCAATACATCTTCATCACCAAGCCTACTTTTGCCAAGTACACAGAAATGGATGAAGTCTACCGAAGTTTACTCAAATTCAGCGTTCCCAGTCATCTTCGATGGGAAGAGTTTTGTGAACTGATCGAGTAGTGGATGAGCAGTCCCAGCCTAGTCAAATATCCAGTCAGACAAGGTCGTGTAGAGGCCTCACCAACGGTTCACCCAGAAAACAGCATGCAGTTTCGACATCATCAAACAGTTTCCTAGATTCTTGTAATTTGTTAAGTTAGTTAAGCTAAAAATAGATTTACCACGTCCTGATCTTTAATGACAGGATCGTTTGTAATTTTGGGTTATAAATACTTCACTTTTCGAAGTATTGAGGGTTGATCTTGACGCCCTGCGAGCTATCAGACTGTAATATTTTTCAAGAGATATTCCATTAATAAAAAGAGGCATTTTTACAGGATTCTTGCGTGTATTCATTGGTGACGTTCTCCTTTCTAAGTTAAATTTTATTCTTTCTTAATTATCACACTGTTTGCTAAATCTAATCTTAGTAATGAATGTTGCAAGATTTATCTTTGTACACCCTGTTTCTGACTTTAAAATATTTTAGTGTTTCACCTTCTGATTTTACGATAAATAAATTCTTAACTGCTTCTTTGTTGTAATTGACATTCTCACCTTTTTCTGCTATTCCTCATTTATGCTACTAAAAGAATCCAATGATTACATTATCTCACCCTGTGAAAATTTTCTTTGCTTTATGGTTTAGATTTTATTTCATGATACAAATCCCATAGCCCAATGGATGTGTAAACTATCTCAGCCAACCCGAAAAACACTACAACAACAAAACCAACATATTTTATTTACCTAGCCTATTATTTTAAATTTGAAACATATCTAAATCATACAGAGAGATCCCTCTCTGAAGTTAGTAGGGCTAGATCCCATCTTCGAAGTGGTTGGATAAAGTTACCTTCCATAGATTTCTTATTTTTTGACAACCTCTAGGAAATTTACAAAGCGTTAACATAGTGGCGACTCCACTGGGTAATAGAACTGAACAAATTTTTAACCTCACGTCTTCTTTTCCCTAGAAGAAAAGTTTGCTTCTGAAATATTGCAAATCTGAGAAAGAAGTAATGTTTATAGGTTGTTGAAAACTTGCACATATTATTTTCAGACTCGTAAAACTAAAAAGTATATATATATATATATATATATATATATATAAATCAAAAAGAAATTTGGCTCCCAAAAGAGCTTATACTCGATCTCACCCAGACCCAGAACCTGCGATAGCAACAGATAATCCAGAACAGTTGCTCAGGAAAAAGACCATTGTTGAAGGTTCAGTAAGACATAATCCCCTTCAGAAGTCCCCTTCTCTTCCAGAGGAGCTTGTTGCCATTCAGGATCTCGACTTTGACATTTTTTTCGAACAAATCCTGTTCAGAACAAAATTTGATAACTTTGTGGCTAGAACTGTCCTAGACCCAACTGTCTTGCAACCTCAAACTCCTGAAGTTCTATTTCCCACTGCTAAACCTCAAACCACTCACTCTGTTCCAGCTAGTCCCTCCTCATCCTCGTCTTCTGTCACCACCCCACTTAGCATCCAAGTTATCGTCTCGCCCCCTCCACCTATCATGGCAGCCAGATATGCTCCTTTGGTGTTGGTTGCACCTCTCCATGCTATGCCCCAGGATTATCAAACGAGACTTCCACAGTTCGATGGAATAGGACCTTTGAGAACCCAACAACACGTTGATAAAATGAATGATTATTTTGACCTACAAGAAGTATATGAGGCTGATGTTCAAACGAGATTGTTTGCCCAAAGTTTGACGAGTGACGTTAAGAAATGGTATAAAGGTTTACGTGTTGCCTCAGTCATTGACCTTACTTCATTTAAAAGAAGTTTTCTAGATAGATAGGAGGTAAAGAAAAAACCTCTCCAAATATTGTCAGAATACGAAAACATCAAAAGAAATCAAGGTGAGACAGTACAAGATTACTGCACCCGTTTCAATAACCTGTACAATGCAATTCTAGTCGATATTAAACATCCACAAGGTTTGGCATTGATAAAATTCCCTAATGGTTTTGACGCCGATATGTCGTATCAATTAAGGGAAAGAAACTCCACCACCTTGGAGGACATGCAAAAAAGCGCAATAAGTGTGGAGGCCAACTTGTTGGCAAAAATGACACGACAGAGGACAGAGAGGAGAGTCACAATTAAAGAGGAATATTCCACATCAACCTTCGATTCCAAATTGGATTCCTTGGCCAGAGAAATGGAAAGAATGATGGAGAGACTTACGGTGTCCGAGAGAAACCCTCCTAGAGAAAACCCACCAGCTCCTCAAGTTCGGAATCCTAACTTCAGAAGAAACCCTCCTCAAATCAGGCAAAGAGATCCTAGGGATCAAAGGGAACAGAGAGGTCCTGATCAATAGATCAGACCTCCCCTACAAGAAAATTATGTTGATGAAGGAGAGGAAGTAATTGAAGAACTGGAGGATACTCACATAAACCTCATGGGCATTCATGATAACGAAGCTATTTTCCTTACCCAAGAAGAGAAAGAACTTTTTCTTCTCAATCAAACAAAGGTAAGTGAAGAAGTTGAAGACATCGAACAACAGGGATTTGAAAATGCTATTTTGGAGGTACACCGGCAGTACAATCTGTGAAGTAAAAAGGCACACGGAATTTCTCCAAAAAAGGTGATTGAAACGAAGAACATAGTCGAAACCTAAAAGGCCTCTGAGCCTTCTGCCTAGAAGAGCCCTGATAAGGGTAATGTTGAAGTTCCAGCAAAAAGAAACCTTACTATTCTGAAAAGATCATCACAGTCTGAGGTTTCATCAATTAACCCACCAAATACTTCTAGCCAGAATATTGTGGTGGACAAATCAGAATTGTTGAGCCAAAGCATAGCACCTACACCTTTCAGCCTCAAAGGGGAATTAGCCAAAGTAAAAATTCCCATTCCCCTTTCCAAGTTGTTGAGCAAAGACGCTTACCGTTCATAGGTGATTAAAGTGTTGACCATTGAACCTGATATAGGTACGAAGGCCTTAACTGTTGGATCAACGAATCATTCAGATACTATGAACCTTACAGATGACCAACCTGAACTCATGTTCGGACCAGAAGTAGATGGTCAGACCGATAATGGTGTTGTCGCTCCTTTTTACATCAGTCTTAATATACATGACCTGATTCTGCATAATGCTATGTTAGATTCGGGTGCTTCCCATAATCTGATGCCTAAAGCAGTGATGGAAAAACTGGGACTTGAGGTTACCAGACCTTACAAGGACTTACACTCGTTTGACTCCAGTAAAGTTAGATGTATCAGTTTGATCAAGGATCTGTGTATCACACTGGTTCAGATTCCTGCAAAAAGCATGGTCATGGATGTTGTGGTTGCAGACATTCCCCTGAAATATGGTATGTTGTTGTCCTGGTCTTGGGGGGCCAAGTTGAAAGGTACTTTGCAGTTGGATATGTCGTATGCCACTGTCCCAGTTTTTGGTCAATAGAGAAGACTATACAGAGAAACACTGATGAAGTACATGGTTAGCAGCCAAGAAAAACCACATAACTATCCTCCGTAATCTACACATTCTGACCTGGACTCCTTCATCCTATACAACGATGGTGATACGGGAGAACAGATCATTCAGCTGGAAGAAGATACATCTGGTCCAGACGAAGGCCAAGAAATCATTGAGGCAGAAAGGAAGAAAAATGTGATAATTGAAGAATTTCCAGTGGATTTCTGGAGCATGGATTTTGATGGGGCTGTAAGCAAAGAAGGAGCTGGAGTAGGAGTTTGGTTGCACAATCACAGATCCAAGTATTCGGAAAACCATTTTTACAAGTTGAATTTTCAATGCACTAACAATATTGCCGAGTATGAAGCCTTGATGCTCGGTCTGAAACTTCTAAAGAAGGTTGGTGCCAAACAAATTATGGTAAGAGGTGATTATGAGTTAACAATCAAGCAAATTAAAGGTGAGTATGAAACAAAACATCCCCGTCTTAGAACTTATAGGAATGTTGTTATGGACACCCTTAAATGTTTCACTGAAGTTGATTTGCAGGTGATGCCTAGGGGACATAATATTTTGGCAAATTGGTTAGCTACGTCAGCTGCCACATGCAAGATACCTTTTCGTTCCACTCGCCCATACACGGGGGAGGTGAAATGTAGACCAACTATTCCAGACAACATCAGATATTGGCAGGTATTTGGTAATGATGATCAAATTGAAGATTTTCTGCAATGTAAAAATGATTTCGAGTGTACAAACATAGACTTAGAAAATGAAGATGAAAATGTAAAAATACCTGATTTTGGAAATGATAGTGTAAATAAGATAGATTCAAGAGAGTTAGGTGATGATGAGATAGAAGCTGATGTTTTGCATTTGAAAATTAATGTTTTACCTAGGGGTTTAGTTCCTTTAGAGGACTTATTTGATTTTAATGATGTAGCTAAAAAACTGAAAATTGAAGCCAGTGGTCAAGAAGTAGAAGATTGTAATATAGGGATAGAAGAGAAACCCAAGATGGTGAAACTTTCCAAATCATTACCCCCTAAGTAGAAACTCAAATACATTGAGCTTTTCAAGGAATATTCAGACGTATTTGCCTGGGGTTACGGGGACTTGAAGGCTTATGACACCAACATCATACAACATAGGATGCCAATAAAAGAAGATCAAAAACCTTTCAGACAGAAACTTAGGAGAATCAATCCCAAGCTACTTCCCCTGATAGAAAAAGAAATCAAAAAAATGTACGATGCTAAAATCATAGTCCCATTACGGTTTTCCAAATGGGTTTCAAATTTGGTCCCAACACGAAAGAAATTCAGAGAAATTAGGCTTTGCATCGATTTCTGAAATCTAAATAAGGTCTCTCTTGAGGAAAATTACCCATTGCCAAAAATGGACCACATATTACAAAGGGTAGTTGGATCCAGTTGAATCTCTTTATTGGATGGGTTCTCGGGTTATAATCAGGTCCTCGTTCACCCAGATGACCGAGACAAAGCCGCTTTCACAACACCGTGGGGTACTTTCATGTATGTGAAAATGCCTTTCGGATTGATGAACGTTGGGGCCACTTTCTAGAGAGCGATGGACATCTCTTTTGTGGAAGAACTCGGAAAATTTATTGTCATCTATCTGGACGACATAACTGTGTTCTCCCAATTTGATGACGAGCACTTACGACATCTCAGACGAGTTTTTGAGAAATGCAGGAAATTTGGGATTTCTTTAAATCCTAAGAAGAGCCTTTTCGGATTAGAGGAAGGTAAACTGATAGGGCAGATCATCTCTAAGGATGGAATTAAAATATACCCCAGCAGAATCAAGGCCATTCATAAATTAGAACACCCAAGAAATATCAAAGAGTTACAGTCTTTTATCGGAAAAATAAAATTTCTGCGAAGATTCATACCCAACCTGGCTGAGCTTCTCAGGAACATCACAAACATGTTAAAAAAGGACACAAAAATAAAATGGGACACCGAGTCTAGGCACTCTTTTGAACAAGTCAAACGAGCATTCACACAGGCCCCAATCTTGATCAATCCTGACTTCACCAAAGATTTCTATCTTTTTTCTTTCGCCTCTGAATATACCATTGCAGCAGTATTACTACAGAAAAATAGTGAAGGGTATGAACAACCCATAGCCTTTTTTAGTAAATATTTAAGAGATGTTGCTCTAAATTATAAAATAATGGAGAAACAAGATTTTGCCTTGGTGAAAGCCATAAAATATTTTAGAGTATACATTCTCCATTCCCACACCATTGCATATGTTTCGAATGAGGTAGTAAAGGACATTTTAACCCAGGACAATCCGGACAGCCGAAGAGGAAAATTGATTGCTATCATTCTAGAGTATGACATAGATATTAAGCCTACTAAACTTATTAAAGGTCAAGGTCTAGCAAAGTTAATGGCTAAATCAAATTTCCATGCTCTTGACATTAATTTCTTAGTTGCAGTAGATGAACAGGGTGAGCAGGCGACTCCAAGCATGAGAGAGGTATTTCTCAACTCTCCATGGTACGCAGACCTGATATTTGTTTTTCATAATTTACAAGCTCCCCCTGGTCTGGCCAAAACTAAAGCTAGGTTTTTGAAATTGAAAGCATTAAAATTTTTCATTCTAGAAGGCAATCTGCATTGGAAAGATCCTGGAGGTATTTTGTTAAATTGTCTATTGAAGGATGAAGTTGACAGAGTATTGCAAGATTTTCATGCAGGAGATTGTGGTGGTCATCTGAATTGGAAGGCCACAACCAACAAAATCCTCAGAGCTGGATTCTATTGGCTAACTCTATTCATTGATGTGCATCATAAAGTGACTTCGTGTCATCAATGTCAACTATTTGAAGGCAAAAGGAAACTTCTTCCTCTACCCCTGAAACCAATCTCTGTTTAAGCCCCTTTCTAGAAATGGGGATTAGTCTTCATCGGAGAAATACATCCTCCTTCTTCAGGGCATCACAGGTGGATTCTTACTGCCACGGATTATTTTACAAAATGGATCGAAGCAGTACCAAGCAGGCAAGCCACTGATTCTGTCATTATTAAATTTCTTGAAAATAATATCTTGTCCCATTTTGGATGTCCTAGAAAGATTATAACTGACAATGCAGTTGCTTTTCGATCTAAGAAACTCATATATTTCTGCAACCAGTATCATATTGGTTTAGGACATTCCACAGCTTACTACCCTCAGGGAAATGGGATGGCAGAATCATCAAATAAAACCCTAGTAAACATTATCAAGAAAACTTTGCAAGAAAACAAAAAGTCGTGGCATAACAAGTTGGTCTTCTCACTATGGGCCAATAGACTGACCACCAAAAGGTCAATCGATATGTCACCATATCAGCTGGTCTATGGCACAGAAGCAGTATTTCCCACTTCCTTAGGAGTCCCTGTCATGAAATTGTTGCAAGACATGCAAGTTGAGCCAAACGAATCCCAAAGAAGGATCAACAAGATGATCCATTTGCAGCAGTCCAGGGAAGAAGTATACAACAAGACTCAGGTAGTCCAAGAAAGCATTAAGAAGATTTTTGACAAAAGAACCAAGGAAGATGATTTTGAGTTAGGAGATTTGGTGCTGAGATGGGATTCCTGAAATGAAGACAAGGGAAAGCATGGAAAATTCGATAGTCTATGGAAGGGACCATACATGATTCAAGCATTCAGAGGAAATAACGCTTTCTTGTTAAACAACAGTGATGAGATAGATCTGCCAGGAGGACCTGTAAATGGCAGAATGTTGAAGCATTATTCACCACCTCAGTAGAGACCTGAAGTCACACTTTCCATTGTAAAAACCATTTTTTTTATTTTTCTTATGAGTTTCTGAGTGAATAACTTTGGTTAGATGGTTGAAGCCCGAAGAGAAGGCCCTAAGCTGCTGACCACTATTTTCCATTTTTCGAAAATAAAACCAATCAAGCAACAAAGGCGATTACGGAGGAAATTTCAGAACATCAGGAATCAAGATTCTTGGCACTTCACAAGGAGAGTACCATCCTCAGGTGGAGCCGTTGTTATCACCCTATAATTTATAGGATCAAATGGTGACTGGAATGTTATCTCTTTAGTGTTTTTTGTTTGTCAAATGATTTTTCATTTTGCAAATAATTTGAGAAAAGAAAGAAAAAGAAAAAAAATAAATAAATAAAAGGAAAAATAAAAGAAAGAATAAAAGAGGGCATAAAAGAATTTCAATAGAGCCCCATGCAATAAAAATGACTTGGTCCATACCTTTCAATCATGGCCAAGCTTTTTTTAAATTGATGTTGATAGGAATAGTGAATAAGCTTGGCTAAACTGTTTATTCTTAGCCAAGTGATCTAGGTTAGTTAGTGAAGAAATCTAGCCAGACTGTCTAATCTTGGTCAGGTAGCCCCAGGATAGAGTAAGTTCTTAGCCCAATAGTTTAATATGGGCTAATTGTCATAGGAAGTTAGGTTAGAACATAGGGTAGTTTTCTTGATTTAAATAAAACCAGCTCGATGATCAATGTTGGACCATGTTTTGGGTGCTTAAAAAGTTGGTTGTCTAACCCTTTGGTGATGTAAACATGTAAAAGATTGGGAAAAACCCATGATATGCTCTTATCCTAATTTTTTTAGGGCGCATATGCTTTTGTGCCCACATTTATGCACCACTCATGTATCAACGACTCAGATGATCGTGCCTACATCTACGGTGGACAAATATTTCCGGACCTCCCCGACCGTTCTACCTTTAACGGTGGGGGGGGGTCTGGAATCGCTGATAATGTCGCATATCTGGACAACCCAAGTTTCGGCGCTTAGATCTACGGTCTGTATTGGATTTTGGACCCCCTGTCCATTCTGCCTTTAATGGAGGGGGGGGTCCAGAATGGAATCTTACTCTGGCGGGCCCCCTATCTATACGTGGCATGAATCTTTTGGTCCCGAATCCCACCGCCTCTTTATATATGACATACCTCGTCACCTCGTGACATCATTATCCACCTTTCCATAAGAGTCACATCCCATAACTCCGTCAGTCCTTCTCCCTCGTTCACCCATGGCAAGTCCCCTCACCATGATTTTTTCCCCCAACCGTAAACTGCCACATCACTCATCTGTATCCCTCAGTCACTGTCACCTGCCATCTCATGTTCTAAATGACCCATTGGCCATTTATTACTGGATAACTTATCCGCTAACCAACTGACCTGTCTTCCGCACCCAATGGATACACATTTACTCAAAACTACCCTCACCACTTCATTCCTTCCACCATTTACCCACTCATCACACCAGAGAATTTACCCCATTTTCCTCTCCATTACATTCAGTCACCCCCATCTACAGTCCTCCCCACTAACATTGTTTTATTTGCAGGTACTGTTACATTAATGCCACCAAATTCAAAATGAACAGAAGGAGAGGAGAATCTGTTTCTCCTGCCTCCTGTCGACCTCGATAGGATTCCACTGGCCGACAAAGACTACTTAATCACAGACACTAAGTGCAATTTTGACTTTGCAGATATTCAGTCATGGCTTAAAGAATTTTTCCTGGACCAGAGTGACGAAATTAGACTCTGGGAGTCCAACCTACCCTTGTATCTCTTCCCCCAGATTCACCATTTCCTAGATTTCGCCCTCAAGTGCCAAGCCCACTATATCCCCAAGCAAAGAGCCAACATATCCTCATCCAAGAAAAAAAAATTCCTCATTCTTACCCATGATTTTGGTCATCATGATGATGTATTGATGATGGTGTACTCAAGCTCTTCATAAGAACTTTTATTACCTGAGAAAAGTTACTTTCATCTCTTCCAAGAAAACTCATTTTTGAAGAGGGTTCGCAGGCTACTAGTATATTTGGTTGCGAGAATGACCCATTCTCGCAGGCTTCCTTAAGCTAGGGTGCGAACTTCTCGCACTGTGTTGAACTGCTAGGGTGCGAACTCTTCCTAAAGCATGGAAAAAGATGAATTCTCGATGCTTCTAGAAGGGAATCTTCTAGAAGGATGGGTTGGCATTCGAATGGTTATCCTAGTACTGGATTCCCTGATATTTTGGGATCATTCTTATCCAAGTAACTAATTCATTCTCTCCTATATATTGAGAGAATTCTCATGGAAAAGGTTAAGCAAGATTCATTGGAGAATTGATGAAAGAATTGTGTGAAGGACTGAATCTTGAACAACAGCTTGGAGACTCCAACAAGTCTACCAAGGGGATTTGATCTTATTCATGCAAGGATTGAGCAAGTGTGTGCGTCGGAGCCAAGGGCCATCGAAAGGAAGTTTGCGACATCAAGGCTCAGGTTGTAATCTTTACTTTCCATTAATATAATACAGTGGCATGTCCCTTTCCCATAAAGCTATTTCCACTTTATTGTGTAATTCCTTGATCATATACATAGATTGACTATTGAATATATTGAGCTGCCTTCACTTTGATTGGTTTGTGTTTTCTTGGTCTTGACTACACGAGAGCATTGGAGCAAAGAGGGAGAAACAAAGACCATAGGAAGCAATCATAAGGTATGTTATTTATTCTTGCCTCCTATTTAATTCAATGGTCAAAATCTAGGGAAAGAGTCATGTCCTGTCTTGCTTTGTTCTAGATCCAGGTGGATCTAGGGAGATCAGTTAGTGTCCGTACCTGCAGATTTATCCTATAACAAAATTGGTGACTCCACTGGGGAACAATCCATTTTCTTTGTTGCTTTTGGTATTTTTCTGTGGCCATTTGCTCTGGTTTCACTTTTCTCCTGTCCTATCAATATCTGAGTCTTCAGGATATCCTAATAGACCCTATGGGTCCAGAGGCCTTTTAAAATTTTACTTCATTTTTCAAAATTTTGATTATGTTCAGACATTCTCGCACTGCACTTCATTGCAGCCTACGAGAATTGGTAGGGTTCGCATTCTTCCTTTAAGGTTCAGTGCGAGGTTCTCGCACCCTGCTCAAGGGTCACCTGCGAGAATCAGTGATTCTCGCACTGTGTAATACTACCAGCCTTCGAACTCATTTGTTCAAATTTTTGGATTTGAGTTTTGGCATATCAACTGCCCATATCAGTTTAATTGCCTCATAAGTGTTTCTTGGACCTTTGATTGGTTTCTTTCTTGTCTTTGTTTCCGTGCATGAACAGTCTTAGGATTACAAGGCTTTTCTTGTCATTTTGTTCTTGAATTTCGTTTCTTGACTTTTCTTGGCAAAACCATTCTCTCTGAATTCATACTCTGAGTGTGTTTGATTAGTTAAGAACCAGTGATTGGTTGAAAGTTAAGTTTTCTTGGTTTTTATCATTTGCTTATGGTTTGAAAGATCATTTTCTTTTGCATTTGAAAAAATTATATTGGTTTGCTCTTTATTTTTTGTTTTCATTGAAAGAGTGGATTGGGTTTTATTTGCTTGTTCATTGGTTTTCTGATTTTCTGTACTCTCATTGGCATAGTGAGGGTCCTTTTTGAAAAGTGAACAAAGTTTTTTCTTTCAAAAAATCGTTTGTTGTCTTTAAAAACATTGAAAATCAAATTGTTGAAATTGTTGAATTATTGAAAAAGAAGCATAGAGTATTGTTCTTTGATGCGTGATTTGTTGCATTTGCATTTTAAAGGAAATTTTGCATTGTAGTTCAAGGTTGATCTGGAAAACTTTCTCTTTTCCTCCCATACATAGGATTCATTGAACGAAAAGTGATATTTTTCATTCTCATCCATGCATTGTTGGGTCAGAGTCATACAACATAATTTTCATTTCCGTTACCTTTGAGTAAACAACAGCTCTTAATAACACTGCGTAATCATAAAATTTGTCTAGTAACTCTTTTCTAGGGCCCTTTTACACCAACATTTAGCTAGGCTAGTGCTTTGGAGTAGGAAGAGAGATACACTCTCCAAAAGCACAAAACACACAATAGCATCTTGTGTTAGGGAGTGTTAAATTCCATTTGCAACATACTGTCCTGGGAAGCCCTTCTCATACAAGGGTCAAACACGAGGTTGCATTGATATTGGCGGAGTTACTTGCCCTGCTTTGTTGATATCGGTGTAGAGATTGCACGTATTATGGGGATCACTCGAAGGTATACCCACAATGATGAGTGGAAGCCTTTTGAGTTGATTTCGGGCTAGATACCCTCCCCTTGTGTGTGGATCGAACTGTCGACTATCCCCCCAGGATTTATTGTTGTTGGTGGTGACCTTAGTGGCCTTTCTCTCTAGGTTCTTACTCGAGGTGACTGTGGAGGGAAAAGTCTTCATGGTACCTAGAATTGACGTTGACCAAACTCACTCGGGCTCCTTGGAGGGTATACCCACGATTATGTGTGGGAGATTGCACCAGGGTGTAAGTCCGTTAAGTAGGTCATCAGTGTAACTTTTCCAACATAGCCCCTCCCCTTCTCATCTCGTTGTTGCGACATTGGATTTCATCACCAACTAGTGGCTTCGCAATTAGAAGGTCTTGTTTGCTTGGTGTTGCTTCTTGGATTTTGTTTACTAGCGCGTGCTATTTGTTTCTTGAAGTTGACCATAGGATTTTCTTTGCGAAGTTTGTTACTCGTTTACAATAGCTCCTCCGTGTCGTTCACGTAGAATGCAGGATTTATCTCCAGAGCATCTAGAAGGTTCTCAACCCTTGCCCACAAGCACCCCTAGAGGCTCTCCTCGGCAAGGTGAAGTCTCAGTCGTCACCACACCACAAGTGGAACACACTGACTCTCTAGAACATTTTCGAATTACAAATACTCGAGAGGACTTTCGACTTCATCCCGATTCTGAGAGACGTTTTATGCGAGGAAACTATTCCGAAGACTTAATTGTTGTGTATTCTTGATCTTCGTCTGGACCTGGGGAACAAGATCCTTTTTGGTCTACGGGAATTTTTCGGCGGGACCTTTTTGGTCCAGGTTCACCTATGATTTCCGAGATTAACCCACCTGTGATTTCTGAAATCTCTGATACAGAGACAGTACCAGTAACTACCACTTATCACTTTACCGTCCCTGTCGAAATGGCCCATCTTGTAGCTACTTCGAGTGTTCCAACCAGGTTTACTACAGTTAGTCTTGCTCCCATCAATACCCCACGAATGCCCAACGTCAACCCGACACTACCACCTAGATACCGTGTGTTGAATGCTTCCATTCCTACTACTACGCAAACTCCATCCGGCTCTCCTAGTGGTCCTTCTTCTTCTGGGCACTTTCTTCCTGGTTTTGTTCCAACACTCCCTCAATTTCCTTTTGGAGGACCTTCTTCATCCTCTACTGGCAATCCTAATCCTAGTGGCATTATTCCGTCATTCACTCCAACTTATCAGTTTTTGGTTGGTGGAGAATCTCATCAAGGTAGTATAACTCAACCCCCCCTCAGTTGGAAAATTCCAATTGGAACCTTACCCTCAATTAGAACACCACCTTCAATGGGAGGGGAAACCCCACCTTATGGGAAAAACATACCTCCATCCTTGGCTCATTATTGGAATCAGTTGATACAAAATCCTTCCCAATCGACTGGGGGGCAGCAGTTTCCAACTGCGTCTGTCACACCCCCTAGCATGGGCCAACCATATCAGGGTTCGTTCAATCCCATTTGGGGGTCGAATTCTCAAACTCAAGCCCCTGTTCCAGGGTATAATCCGATGAGATACTATCATGTCCAGCCGCCACCGAATATGCCTGGATCTTCACATTATATGCAGACTGCTTATGGTCCTACTGGTTTGCCAACAGGGCTTCCTCCCCAAAGCCACCAGTACCCGCAGGTGAATCGACAGTTGCCCTTTCTCGCCACTTTGGATCTTCCGGATTTGTCATGGATTTTAAATGATCTTATTCATCAATCTCCCCAATGGCCTATTATTCCCGCCAAACTTCCATCGGACATTCCTAAATTCGACGGCAAAGTGGGAGAGGACCCAAACAATCATGTTATGACTTTTCACCTATGGTGTTCATCCAAATCGTTGATGGATGACTCTATTCGTTTACATATTTTTCAATGAACCCTTACTGGTTATGCTGCAAAGTGGTATATTGAATTGCCACGAGGTTTCTTCTCTGATTTCAACACCTTAGCTATCGCTTTCCTTACGCATTACAAGTTATCGATCCGTTATGACACGGAAACTGAGATTTTGACTTCCTTCAAACAAAGAAAAGGCACTCATATATCTGATCACATCCATGCATGGCGAAGGAGACGATGTCTCATTAAACTTGATCTCCCTGATCAGTTACTGGCATAATGGTTTACAAAATCATGTGTGAACGAAATCGGTAAGGAGATTGCCATGGGTGGCATTGTCACATAAGAAAAGGCTATAAGTCGTGCTCAATATCTTGACTTTGTTTACTCACAAACGAGAACCCTTTACGATTTACTCCCTGACTTACCTCGTCCCAATACTTCCAGCACTTCAACTATTCCAGCTGCCTCACATGCAGCTGACGGTGTGATTGGTACTGCCCAAGCCCAATCCCATTCCACTTCAAGAACCAACCCTAAATCTGCTTCTTCTAATGTTCAAAATTCTCCGTCTCCTGCCACTCCCACTGGCAAGACTTCTGAGGTAAATGCAATCCAATCTACCCCAGCTGGTAAAAACAAATCTAAAAAGGGGAGAGGCAAGAATAAGGAGGGAAAAAATAATCCTCAAGTAGAGAAAACCAAAACTACCCCTGTTGATGATCGGGATAAGCGCAAACGACGATACCCTTGCCTTATATGTGGTGATGATCACTACACGAAAGATTGTCCATGACATGTCGAGGTCACTAAGTTTCTTCAAGGAGCTCCAAAACCACCTGCACCAGTTGTCTTGTCCCAACCCTTCCCGTCTCAACAACAGGCTCAGTTGGTCATCCACGACCAACCCTCCTCTTCTACAACATCATATGTTTTGATGTGTACTGGTGATTCTAAGAAGAACAATGTTGCACTCACTACTCGAGCCAAAGATTATTCTCCATCTAAGGAGAAGGTTGATGATTTACCCCCTTCATTGGTCCAACCCTCTCCCGCGACTCCACCTACTAACGGTCCTCTTCATCTCGAACGACCGAGCCTCAACATAGTTCTGCGACCTCCCCCAAAGGGTGTCGTTTAGAAATTGACTTTCAATCCTCATGCTCGTGCAGCCCAGAACTACAGCATTGTTGAAGATCTGGCCCAAGCACTCTCTGTGATGTCGTCCCTTGAAGTCCTTCAGTCTTGTCCCACACAACGGAAAGCACTATTGAAAGCTATCGGTGGAATTGACCCGACGGATATGAATTTGATAGTATTTGACTTGGAAGATCACATTCCAAGGTTACCCCCTCAACTCGCGTTTCAGATACAAGTGGTTGTCTCCGACAAAAAAAAAATTCGAACCGTTATTGACGAGGGTGCCTCGACCTGTGTTATGTCTCTTGCTTGTTGGAAAGCCATTGGCTCTCCTCCTTTGAATGAATCCCAGAACACTCTTAAAGCCTTCAATGGATCTAGTTTTAATCCCTACGATGTTCTTCCTTCATTTCCCATCACGTTAGAAGGTAAAATGGTCCAAGTCGAAGTGGAAGTCTTTGACGCTCCCCTTGGTTATAATCTTTTGCTTGGTCATAGCTGGATCGATTCCATGCATGTCGTTGTGTCGACTCTTTTCCATGTAGTACGTTTCCATCACCAAGGAAAGGTTGTTACCGTCGACCAACTTGCCTTCTTCAATTTTGATACTCGTACTGGCAAAGTACTGTTTATTGCTAAAACCCCACCGGGTTATGAGAACATCAATGTAGGCCTTTTAAAGGACTCATCGTTAATGGGTACTTTCCCCATTCCACCGCCCGATGTCCCACACCCGTCAGTTTCTTCTATCAACATGATCTCCACAGTGCCTCACGAACTTCCTGCGTCTCACGACCCTTGGATAGTCCCTGACCCTGGAGATCATCTTCATTTCGGCGATGAAATGTCGTTAAGTCCAGTTGAATCTGCCTATCAGGCCATTCAATTGCAACACCTTCTACCCCCTCTCTTGATGAGTTGTATCCCGATCCTTTTCATGTTATTTTTCCCACTGACGAGATGATCATGTATGTCATGGAGGACACCCCTTGGAATGATGGACATCATCGTTCTATCCTCTTTCTGGAGTAACATACTCTTGAGAACTACCAACGGATTTCGACTCCATCGACCATTGTTGTCATCTCGACGGTTCCCGAGACTACACACGATGTGTTTGCTGAAGGGAACTTAAGTAATATTTCGCCCACTATTCCCATTAACATATCCATCAAACCTGGGATTGTTGAAAATGTCCACATTGGAGCTTCGTGTTCTTCCGACGAGATTGTCACCTATACGTCCCTTTTCAAAGAATTTCGTGATATCTTCGCCTGGAGTTATGAATAAATGTCAGGTATCGACCCTGGGATTGTGATATATGAGATAAAGACATACCCCGGCGCTAAACCTGTCCGGAAACGCCTTCGTCTAGTTCACCCACGTAAAGCGGCTACTATCAAGCTCGAAGTCAAGAAACTTCTGAAAGCCGGCTTTAATTAACCGGTGGCTCTCACAGACTGGGTTTCCAATCCTGTCCCAATTGACAAGAAAGGAGGCACCATTCGTGTATGCATTGATTATAGGGATATCAACAAAGCTTGTCCCAAAGACAAATTTCCTACCCCTTTCATCGATCAGATTGTCGATGACTGCGTCGGAAGTGAAATATTCTCTCTCATGGATGGTTTCTCCGGCTATAATCAAATTAACATTGCTCCTGAGGATCAACATAAGACTGCTTTTATTTGTCCTTGGGGTACTTTTGCCTATCGGAAACTTCCTTTCGGTCTCAAGAACGTTGGTGCAACGTTTCAATGTGCTATTTCTTATGCTTTCCTTGATATCAAGCATATCATTCAAACTTATTTGGATGATTTGCCTGCTCATTCCATGCGCCGAGTTGATCATCCTACCCACCTCCGAGCCATTTTCATTCGCTGTCAGTTCTATCGTATACGTTTAAATCCTCATAAGTGAATTTTTTGCATAGAATCCAGTCATCTTCTAGGTTTTATCGTTTCACGTCAAGGGATTCGGGTGGATCCTTTAAAGGTTGAGGCGATCCTTAATCTCCCTCCTCCTTCTACACTTCGCCAGTTGCAAATTTTGTAGGGGAAAACAAACTTTCTTTTTCGTTTTATCCCAAATTACACCCAGATAACTCGTGGATTTACGCGGCTATTAAAGAAGGATTCAGAGTTTGTCTGTGATACCATTGCTAACGATGCTTTTGAAGATTTGAAGTTGTCCCTCACACGAGCTCCGCTTATTTTTCCCCCCGATTACAGTTGCGATTATTTCCTTTATCTTGCTGCCTCGGAGTACACTATTGGCATGGTTCTCGTCCAAGAGGATGATGCCCACGACGAACATGTTATTTACTACTTGAGTCGAAGTCTCACGCCAACTGAAATCAAGTGTCAACATGTCGAGAAACTGGCCTTGGCGGCCATCCAAGCCGTCCAACGCTTCTGACATTATATCCTCTCACGTAAGACTACAATGATTTCTCATTGCAACCCTATGCAACACATTCTGACATGTCAATTGCTAGGGGGAAAATACTCCAAATGGATTGTGATACTCCAGGAGTTTGACTTGGAATTCGACATGCCAAGTCCAAGAAGTCATTAGTTTTTGCTGAATTGATATGTGATTTTCCCCATTCTGCAACGGAAAATGTAGAAGTTGATTCATTACCCATTGAATCTCTTTTCCTTATTAGCACTGATGATCTTTGGTATGGTGATATCATTATATATATCGAAACCCAGAATTTTCATCCAACTTTGTCTAGTACTGAACGACGTCGAATACGCTACCAAGCTCATCAATACATTATCCTTGGGGATACTCTTTATCGTCGAGGGATTGACTCTGTTTTTCGACGTTGCCTAACATTCGACGAAGCCGAGAAAGCTTTGAATGACTGTCATTCTGGAGCATGTGGTGGTCATATGTATGGGTATGCTACTGCCCAGAAGATCTTACGCATCGGGTATTTTTTTCCTTCTTTGTTTAACGACTGCATCACCGTCGTTCAGAAATGCCATGCCTACCAGACCTATAATCAAAAAATTCAGTCACATCCTGCTCCTCTTCACCCCGTGGTCTCAATTGGTCCCTTTGCGAAATGGGGCATCGATTTCATGACATGTCACCCTCACTCAGCCGGGGGGCATGGTTACATCATTGTAGCTGTCGATTACTTTACAAAATGGGCCGAGGCGATGCCGACATTTGACAACACTAGAAAGACCGTAGAATTATTTCTTTTTAATCATGTCATAGCTCGTTTTGGTGTTCCCCAAGATATCGTCACTGATCACGGTAGCCATTTTAGGAATTTAATGATGTCTGAACTTACTGAGAAGTTGGGTCTTCACCATGATAACTCAACACCCTATTATCCACAAGCCAATGGCTAGGTCGAAGCAATAAACAAAGTTCTCATAACTATGCTTCGACGAATGATAGGGATTCATAAAACAAGTTGGCACACAATGTTGTTTTCGGCATTGTGGGCGTACCGGACATCCGTCAAGTCCGCTGCTGGGTTTACACCTTTTTGGTTAGTCTATGGTGTGGAATCCATTCTCCCTATCGAATGCGAGATACCGTCTTTAAAACTAGTTGTTGAACTCCTACCCGATACTTCTGTTGAAGAAGAACGTCTACTGTATCTTATGCGATTAGAAGAAACTCGACGTGATGCCACCCTAGTCATAGAAGCTTAGAAAAAATGTGTCAAGGCCCAATACAACAAGCATGTCAAGCCTCACATTTTCTCTGAAGGGGATCTTGTTCTTCTCTATGAACAAGATCGAGATATGTTAGGAGTTAGGAAATTCGAAGCCATGTAGCAAGGTCCTTATATCGTTCGACGATTTTTGGAAAAAGGAGCTTATGAGTTGGTAGATTTCGATGGTATCCCTTTGAGTGAACCCAGGAATGGGTTGTACTTGAAGAAGTACTATGCATAAACTCATCTGTGCACAAGTACTTGTATTTTTAATGTATCATACTTTTTGTGTGTTAATATAGCTTGCTTTTGTCGTTATCTGGTCTCTGCCCTTATGTGACGTTGTGTTTGATTTCCAGATGTCGTAGTTTTCGCTACCCTATATTGGCTTTGCTGATGGTGCTAGCCATAGTACTCGAAACCTTGCTTCGGCTGTGTGGGCAATTTATGCCCCTACAAACGAACTTGTCTCCTTACGAGGTGTGTGTCTCGGTCGTGCGACCAACAACATTGCAGAGTATGGCGTCGTTATTGAATTATTGGTTGATGCTATCTCGCTCGAAATCCGTCATTTGGTTGTGCGTCTTGATTCGTAGCTTATTGTACTATAGTTAATTAATGTTTATACCATTCGAAGTCCTACTTTGTTACGGGTGTATTTGTGAATTCGCCTCTTGGAACGTTATTTTGATTACATTGAATATCAACATATTCCTAGATGTCTAAATACATTAATAGATGCATTGGCTAATTATGTATTAGACAGACATTTGAATCATTTATAAATCAATCACATCAATGTTCACACGACACATGATAAACCGGTAGAAGTTGTCTGTATATATAACGATCAAAAGCGTTTTTTACAAAAAAGTTTGTCCGAAGACCAAAATGTCAAAATCTGAAGCTCATAGCTTCTACAAGGTGACATCATGGATGACGTTCACGGTAACACACGACTGCCCTAGCAACCCTACGGAGCAGTCGACTCATAGATGTTGATACCCCTACAGTATGACGTTGGTCACGTCGTGGAACCTCTTCTAGAGGCATGTCTAGAATATTTGTGGTCAGGACCTCTAGATTTTGTTCCACCACCTGATAATCCTCGACATACTATGGCGCTGCTGCTACCTCTCCTCACCGTTGAATGGGAGAAGTACCAGGAGGTCGGTATGGTCCAACATCTGTTTTATCAACAAATGATTTTGTATTAGTCTTTGGACGAACATATAAAACAAAAACATTTGAATATGATAAAAATTCACAAAACATTTTAAAAGTGAAAAATGTGTGTACTTCTTACCAAGGTCCCCCCACTGAGCATCCTCTGGCAATACTAAATCCGGATCTCCTCAGAAATCCAACCCGGCATAAGAATAGTCGTCAACCATAAACATCTGTGGTTGAAGACAGTCAAAGAAAGTATCATCATACTTGATGATCGGTCCTGCTACGTGTCGGGCCATGAGCTGACACCATCTCAGCATCCTTGGATCCCTAGGACCCGGTATATTCCACTCAACCTACAGTCTCAGTGAGGGAACCCTCTCAAGGAAGAAGGACACCAACAAAGATCTGTATCCAAATTTCTTTAGGTCACCCCGTCTGCATTTGTTCAATTTCTTTTTTATACTGCGAAGCATAGCATCTGCCCAGTTGAATACCCGAGGCTTAGTACACTCAATAGCATACTGGAAGTAACTCTGTAATGCCATATGAGGAGCATAACTCCCAACCATCCGAGCTATGGTGAATAGGATAGTACGGAGGGTCAAATCTCGTACCCCCCAAATGGCTACTTTTCCTTTATTTCTCTCAGCCTCAGGAACACAGTGTAAACGACAGTACTCACTCATTTGTAGCCCACCACCTATGCTACTAGTCAGGCTCACATAGTACCCCCGTCGTGACAATCCAGACAAAAAGTAAATGTCCTCAATGTCTAAGGACAGTGTGTGGACCCCCACATGAAATACCTGTTGATCAGGGTCCCACATACGCACTAGGTACTCTAATAACCTGACTTGGGCCCTCATGCCCGGGATACGAAAGTACTTCAGGAGTCCACAATCTCTCAAAGTAGAAATAGTAGGTGGATGATTTTCAGCCATTTTATTATCTTCTTCGTGTTCCCTTTTGCACCATTCAAGCACCATTTTGCTGGCCAATTATCTACATAAGGAACACAAAGAGAAGATTAACAACTTTCTTCATGATTTGGTTCTTGTTCATTGGCTAAATTTTTTTTAAAAATTGAGCTTTGTGGTTCTCGCAGGTGCCCTGTGTGCACAGTGTGAGAACCTTGCAGGCTGCCCATGGGCCACCTGTGAGAATCACCCATTCTCACATGTCCCATGTAACCTGCTTGTGAGAATGGTAGTGCGCAAATAGGGCTTCACAAATCAAATTAAAAATGAAAATTTAACCAGTGAAATTGCAAAATTAACCCATGAAAATGTTAAGTACTAAGAGCCTACCTTACTGTCGTTGACGGATCGCTGAATGGACGATCGTAGCTCCCGCAATCTGACGCCGAACTTGGAGGGTAAAAGAGGGGTTTTTTGAGCTCAAATAGTGGAAAGGTAAAAATGATGTGGTAAAAAGAGTATTTACTCCTTTTTATTTACTTTTACTATGTCATTTAATTTTTTATGATTATTTATCTATTAAACCCTAATCCCTAATGTCATTTTGAGTATAACTTTTGCAGGCGTGATGATTTTGATGGTCAAATACAGGGATATGGACATGTTTTTCTTTGCCATCGCGTGTTTTGATTTATTTTTATGGTTTTTACATAAAACCTCAATCGTCATTTTTGTCTGTTCTTGCACTCGTAAAACCATGAGAACGTGATTGAGCATACTTTTATCACTTTTTCGGGCTCAACAAGGTTATACGAAAAAGGAACCCCCCTGGAGTCCTCTTTAAGCTCTTTTCAGATTCTCTAAACATGAAAAGATCGTCGAGCGACCTTGCTATTTTCACGCTCGATAAAGCATTTGAAGTAAGCGTCTGGTGGGCGATAATTTATCTCTTTTTCGGTCTCATCCAGACTATTTTATGAAAAAGGAACTAAGAGAGTTCTCTTTTAAGTGTTTTTCCAAACTCTATAATCATGAAAAACCCATAAACATTGACAGACCCATATGGGACCGAACCACTCCTTCTTAGGGTTCGTTAAAAATACTTCGAGGGACTCGTCTGAAGGATGAGCTTACATCAACAAGCATATGTTATCCTCCTCAATCTTGCGTAAAAATAAAGAGGTACTCGCCAGAAATGGTGGGGGAAAATTTGGGAAAGGGATATGTTTTCATCTTCGTATTAATTGGCAGTAAGTGTCTCTCTTGAACATGACACC
>ML810417.1:53050-70902 GCA_009831015.1 Picea engelmannii
TGTTTTGTTGATTTGTAGACAAAAAAATATTTCCATTTTATTTCATTAGTTTTAGTAGACTATGGAAATGATGCAAGAATTAGGTGCATTGCTACTGGAGCTTGGTCGTGCAACTCCAACTTCAACCCAATGTGAATTTTGACCAATTATGATGTACTTGCCAATTTTTATGCAGGTTGAATCTATTGTAAATGGTGGGCATGTAGTATACATCTCTCCATATAGATTTTGGTCCTAACCCCATCATGGTTAGCATTTAGAATAGGGTTAGCTCACAACGTTGATCCCAAAGGGAGTAGAGCTCCTAAGAGTCATATTGTTGAAGGGGTTGATGAAATCTCCACCCCTAATCCCTTTGAAACAATCCTGGCATGGCATGTGTTAATCAATCAGCAGAACAACTTTAACACATATCAAGTCAACATTGCCCTTGTAGTACTTAGAGTTGTGAATGTTATGGTTTCTCTATCATCAAGGTGGGAATGTTTCTTTATCGGTCTATAAAAGCTACTTTTCCTATCCATTTATCATACATGCCCAAAAATAAGAATAATCAAACATGTTGAAGCTCATAGAATTTAGTTTTGCATGATGATTTGATTGTTATTGTGACATGGAAATTTGCATGCAAATAATATAATTTTATGGATGTGTTATAGTTATAATGTTGCAAGGTATTTGTCTCACCGTAAATATTGCATGTGTCCTATAAAAACAAACAGAGTTTCAAGAATTTTGGGGTGTTTGTTTCACCCTAAAGATTGCATTGATGAGATCATATGAGTCTTAGGCATGCATTTTATACTAAGATGGCTTTACCCTCCATTTTACAAATTGTCTTGAATATTGGTTCAAGGTAGAAGTCCTTATTCATTTGAAAATGCACTCCAAATGATATATATATATATTTATAATGTTATTAAATTCACCCCAAAACTTAGATCACTAAATTTGGATCTATATAGAAGCATGGGTGTGCATTTCCATTAGGTCACTTTCTACAGTTTTTCTCTCTCAATTTACAAGGCAAATTCTGCCTCTTATACACAACAACCACTTTATAATTGAAAATGAAAATCTAACAATGTATACAGGTGTAAAAATATCTAAGGCCGCATCAACAACTTGAATCACTCAAATTATAGGTGTTTTATACCTGAGCGTGCATTTTACTAAAACCTAGTATGGATTTTGCACAAGGGAAGAAATTACAGCTTAAAAGCAAACCATGTATTTCTTGAGTGTGAGTATGCATTTTTAGATGTGGAGGCTCTAAGAAGATTGAATTAGGGTCTTATGCAACAATAGAAAACCTAATCCTAATCATCTATATCATCATATATTGAGAACATTCTCATCTACATTTGGCTCAACTTTTTCGACTTCTTAGTATAAAACATCTCCCTGCTCCATGTGTGCAATTTACCGTAAGCATGGCTTTCAGTGTACAACATCAACTTGAATTTTTTCCACTTTATTTTCCTACCGTCGAAACTCTGAGGTCAATGCTCATCGTCGAATGTCCAACAAAAAAATCTCCAACCCGTCGATGCTCCAATGGGGAATGGCCCCAATGTGTCAACACTCCGACGGTTTTCGAATGACATGTTCCTACGCACTCATCGCAATGCCAACAAAATTTTCCCTCCATAGCATTTCCACTTCGACGAACTTCGAGTGTTCTAGTGTTGCCACTCCGATGGACTTAGCACACCATATCGTCGAGCTTCCAACGAACTATGCCCTCCATATCATCCCACCTCTGATGGTTTCAACCCGCCATAATGTCATAATTCTGATGGCAGTCACATCGACGCTCTGATGAACTTTGTGCGCCATATCATTGCAATGGTCATTTGGTGGATGAAACTTTCCCAAAAATGCCATGTGGCAGCCTTTACCGTTAAACCTACTCAACTTATACAAAGTCTTCCAAATATATATAAAACTTTGTATTTCAAAATATCGCCTAGAATATTTAAAAAAATCATTAAAAAAATTAAAAAAAACAAACAAACAAACAAACATAATAACATGCATTTCTGCACTTTGTTTCTTATAAAATAAGATGTAATTCTGCAATTTATTTTCAATTGTCTTTTGATGAACCATTTAACTCAAAAGTGATGGTAACTAGAAAGTGATGAGAGGAGACCATTTAAATTTATACAATGAAGTCCTATGTTTACTCTTACATTGAAGTTTATTTCTATTATAGAAAAGACACAAAATTATGTTAAAAAGTAATCATATGATAAAAAATTATGACATTGAAACCATTTTGAATCTTTCCTAACAATAATTTGATAGGATGAATCATCTATGGCAAAATTTGATATAAAAGTGCTAAATTTATAAGGGAAAAAAATCAACCACTAAAATTTGATATGAAAGTGCTAAATTTATAACGCAAAAAAATTCAACCACTAAATTCTTGATTTAAGACAAGTTAACCATGATAGTAGAGAACCCAAAAGCAACAAAATTGAATATTATGGAAGTATGCATTAATATAAATTGAGTGAAGGTGAAATTTATAGTTCAAACTCAAAAGTAATTAGATTAGACATTACGAAGCATTTATAAGGCATATAATGTGAGGAAAATTTTCTTGACTTTTGTTTAATAAAATAATTAAACAATGACATTTGTCATTAGTGTGTTTGTTTCTACCGTTGTTATTGTTGTGTCATGTTTCGAATTTGCATAATTCTACCATGTAATGAGAATCCGTGACTTGATTAGTGTGTTTGTTTCTATCATTGTCATTGTTATTGTTGTGTCACTACATGAGAATCCATGACTTCATTAGTGTGTTTGTTTCTACCATTGTCATTGTTGTGTCACTACATGAGAATCCATGACTTCATTAGTGTGTTTGTTTCTACCATTGTTATTGTTGTGCTATTGTATGATTCAAATTTGCATAATTATACCATGTAATGAGAATCCATGACTTGATTAGTGTGTTTGTTTCTACTTTTTTTTATTGTTGTGTTATTGCATGATTCGATTTTGTATAATTTTACCATGTAATGATAATTCATGACTTGTAAGGGTTAGAGAACAATGGTGCACGAGCAACCACAGACTCGAATTTAATAGGGTGTGTTCAAAATAGGGATAGATGATGAAAACTAAGGAAGCTTTGTTTGTTGTGGATACAGTTATTGAGCCCACTTTATTGACAATCTACAACCACCACCATTGCAAAGTCTTTAAATACTACCCTATCTCAACCGAATTTCCTTTGACAATTGTTGCAAGGAATGAGTTAGAGGGTGAAGAGCACATGCAACCAATAGAGAGGTAGGTTACACAACCTTTGCATATAGTTGGTCCATTTCATTTCAGAGCTTCCATTGTATTTTGATGATGGATTTGTAAGGGTTGGATTAAAGAAGAAAACCATTGGATCATAAAATTCTATGTGTTGTTAAAGTCTCGATGCGTAATTCATTTAGAAGTTTGGTCTGTGTGAACGTATGGGATTGGAGTTTAAGGAGGACAATTATGTGTCTTTGAAGAATTACTTGGATGCCTGATACTTTTGAGAGATTTTATGCTATCATGTTTGATGTGTAACTCGTTTAGAAGTTTAGTTTGTGTGAACATCTAGAATTGGAGTTTAAGGAGGACAATTATGTGCCTTTGAAGAATTACTTGGATGCTCGATACTTTTGAGATATTTTACGCTATCATATTTGATACTGACAACTTAAATCTTTGGGTGTTGTGTTCTAAATGTTACTTCTCAGTAAGCATTCAATTTTATTTAATTTTGAGTTTTTGGTATCACCCTTTCAATTGGAGTTAGGGTTTGAATTTATTGATCTCATCAATATATACGCGGTTCAATACACTAAAGGATTTCATATTTTTTTTAGTGAGGATTTGTTAAGATGGGGGCAATTTAGTCTATCTATTATGGTTTTTTGTAAAATCTGCTAAAATAGTGGGTCATATTACATGTTTGAAAGAATTACTTAAATTTGGATTAATTTGGTCGAGTTTGGGTTTTCCTCTAACATTGATATATGAGGTGCAATTGGCTTGCTATTTTCACTCAAAGTACAATTCATCAAAGTCAGACACATACCAAAGAGAAGTATGACATCTTTCAAGCCTTGCTAAGTCGCCTAGTTTGTCTTGGTATCTTAATTTGGTCAAAATGAAATATGGGAAAATTTCTCTAATGTGAAAAAAATTATAAATTGGGTTTATGTTTTTACAAACAATACTAATTAAATTTTGTTAAATCGAAAAATACAAATATTTGTTATAATTAGAAACCCATGTGGAAATATGTGAACTAAATGTCTAGAGTGCATGTTAGAACATTATATGTGTGCATTTTTCAAAAGATTCACACTCTCGAGAGAGAGAAGAATAATAGTATTTTTCCAAATTGAAATCTCAATATGCTTTTGAAACTTTTTTGAATTTTTTGAACGCATTTATCTAAATTATATTTTATATCAAAATATGTAAAGCCTATTAGTACATTTATAATTTCAATTATTTTGGAAGCAACATCTAAATTTGATTCTTCATAATCTGAAACCATTGCACATGTAATGGCCCCCCATTTGAATGATTTCCTTCATAATGGACTTGTTGGATACAGAAATTTAGATAAGCATGAGATGTTACTATTCAATCATATGATACACATTGATGTGACCTTTGGATTTGTATTCCAAGAGGTCCCTTGGAATCCCGACGATTGTTACACTATCACTTGATGTTTCACATTCCTTCAAGTGACTAATACCATAACCCTAGTATATTGAGTTTCCATCATTCCCTCCCTTAGTCTGAAGGGGTGTATGTGAGTCCAAGAAGAGAGCTGAAATATGGAAGTGGACAGCTGAAATCTGGAAGTGGATAGTTGTCAATGTCTAAACGTGCTCTCTGAATCTAGTGGTTTTGGGGTGACCAAAAACCAAATGGCTAGCAGAAGTTGATGTCTTCTACTAAATGGTGGTGGTGGTTTAAGGAAGACCAAAAACCAATCGAGTGGTTTATGGACGACTACAAACTATGGAACTTGGCTCTAGGGCTCAATGGTTCCTGGAACATTTCCTAAGTTAGCCAGAAGTTGTAAACTAATGTCTTCTACTAATTGGAAGTGCTCTTGAATGTTGGTTTAAAGATGACCATAAATTATTCTCTAGTAGAAGCTATAGGTCTTCTACTAAATAGAGTTTTAAGGAAAACCAAAAACCATTGTCTAGAAGAAGTTGTAAGTCTTCTACTAAGTGGTTATTTAAGGAAAACCGCAAGCCAATTGCATGGTTTTGAATGACCACAAACCAAATCATGCTCGCTTTTCATACTCACTTGTCACTGCTCTATTGATAGGTCTTCGAAACTTGAAGCATGACTATCAATCGTTGATGTTGTTCTCCATGTCGGAGATTAGGTGAGAAGACGAAAATATGTCCACTGCAAGATGTGTCAATACTTTAGAATGAATTCAGCAGTATGATTGATATATCTTCTTGACTATTGATGGTCATCGCCAAGAAGTGATCCACCCATAGTGGTTCTTTACTCTTGCAGGTTTCTTACGTTTGGGACATCTTTCTGAAAGATGATTGTGATTTCCACAATGCTCATAAGGATAAAGATTGAAGCACTAATATTCCATGTGGCCAACTCGCTGACAATGTTTGCATTTCATAATCTACTCTTGAACTGGAAAGGGAAAATATGAACCTTCTTGTAGCAATCCAACACTCTAGATCGGTTTGGTATAATCCGGAATATGAAAGGTGACTTCCTTTTCATATTAGATACATGATATATGCTTGTTGTGCATGCTTTCTATTAATGTTTAAGCCATTATTATAGTTCTTTGCATTTCAATAGATAACAACAACATAAGACAAGATCATTGAGAAATACACAATCACAAGAGACACAACATTTATCCTGGGAAACCCTCTAGGGGAAGAAAACCCAATAAAACTTCCTTATTATAGATAGCCAATACAATGCTAAGAGATAACTTAAGCTAATGCAGAAGATCCTCTCCCAAAGATGGGCCACTCTCTCTCTTTCTTCTCCAACTGCAATTCTGAAACTTGTCTCTCAATGAGCAAGTTAGTTGTGTGTCTAAGTGAGGTGCTAGCCTCCTTATTTATACTAATCTGGCACGTGTGAAGTGTCTCTTCACTGGAAGGGGTGACTTCTTAATCTGGGTGGTTATAACCACCTTTATTATATTTCGGGGCCTCTTGATATATTCTGGGGCCGACTTCTTCTTTTGCCTTTTACAATTACATTATGACCAGTCCACAAAAGGGGATTTGTTCCTTATACAATAGCCAACATGATCAATCCACAATGGGGATTGATCCAATGAATAATATGTCAAATAATAATAAGAATACACTTTGTAGTTACATTATTTCAACACTCCCCCTTAACAAGAAGGGTATTCTTCAACAACATCAGCGAGAGAAAGAGGTCAACATCATCAACATCATCAAGTGGGTGAGAGGACAACATCATCAATATCATCTTGGAACAATGATTGGCGTATCTACAAATCATCAGAAGTTTTCTTCATCGGCAGCATCGTCATTCTCAAAGGAATGCAATCATCATCTGCATCAATATGTATTAGTATAAAACTGACACATCATCATCATCACAACACGAGGTTGGCTCATCATAATATAGGACTGGATTTACGTCACAGCTGTCAAGATGGAAGCTCAGTACACGTCTTGCTTTACATCACAAGAATCAAGCTAGAAGCAAGATACTAGACTGGATTTACATCACAGCTTCTCAAGCTGGAAGCATAGTACTAGTCTCATCTCAACGTCTTGCTTTACGTCACAACACTGAAGCTGGAAGCAAGATACTAGACTGGCTTTACGTCACAGCTGTCAAGCCGAAAGCACAATACTAGTCTCATCACATCGTCTTGCTTTACATCACAACCATCAGGTTGGAAGCAAGATACTAGACTGGCTTTACGTCACAACTGTCAAGCCGGAAGTGCAGTACTAGTCTCATCTCATCGTCTTGCTTTACGTCACAACCATCAGGTTGGAAGCAAGATACTAGACTAGATTTACATCACAGCTGTCAAGACGGAAGCACAGTACTAGTCTCATCTCATCGTCTTACTTTACGTCACATCAATAAAGTTGGAAGCAAGATACTCGTCCTGATTTGCGTCACAACAATCAAGATGGAAACAGGATACTAGACTAGCTTTATGTCACAATTGTCAAGCCGAAAGCACAGTTCTAGTCTCATCACATCATCTTGCTTTACGTCGCAGCAATGAAGCTGGAAGCAATAGATGTCTTGTCACAGCAACTACTCCCCCTTTCGAGGAAGGTCCTTTTGGACAATACCAATCTTATCTCGAAAGTGCTCAAACTTTACACGAGATAGAGGCTTGGTCAACACATCAGCAACATGTTCATCCATGCTAACGTACTGAAGCTTTATGGCTCCTCTCTGCACCATGTCACAGATGTAATGATATCGGATCTCTATGTGCTTCGACCTGTCGTGGAATACAAGAATCTGTCATCTTTATGCAGCTCTGGTTGTCACATAGGATCGTGGTTGCTTCCATCTCTAGGTCAAATAGACCGGTCAGCAACTTTTGAAGCCATATAGCTTTGCAGCTGGCAGAACATGCAGCAATGTATTCTGCTTCCGCTGTGCTGAGAGCAATGCTGGATTGCTTCCTACTTTTCCACGAGATCATGGCTGATCCCAAACTGAAACAACATCCTGAAGTGCTTTTTCTATCAGAAATACTTCCTGCCCAATCTGAATTAGTGTACCCACTCAATGTGAAGTCATGATCTCCATCATAATTGAGACCACAATCTAATGTACCCTTAAGGTACCTCATCACATGTTTTGCATCCACGAGGTGAACATGTCTGGGTTCTACCAGAAATTGACTTAAGGTGTTCACGGCAAAACAAATGTCTGGTCTAGTTTTCATCAGGTACATCAGTGATCCAATAATCTGTCTGTACAGTGTGGCATCCATCAATTCTGACGAAGTATAGACCAGCAACTTCAGCTTCATTTCCATGGGTGTATTCATGGGCTTGCACTCTAACATGTCGAATCTCTTCAAGATTTCGACTGCATACTTCCCTTGGTTAAGGAAGATCCTCTTTGGACTCTGCCATACCTCAAGACCTAAGAAATAGTGCATTAGGTCAAGGTCTTTCATCTCAAATTCTGAAGCGAGTCTCTTCTTACATTCGATGATGATATTTTCTTCTCCAGTTAAGAATAAGTCATCCACATATAGCAATAGTATCATTGTATCATCGTTCATAACCTTGAAGTAGAGGTTATAATATGCTTTACTCTTGGTAAAGCCCAAGCTCGTCAGCAAGTTGTCTATTCGACCATACCAAGCTCTAGGAGCTTGCTTCAATCCGTACAAGGATTTCTTCAACTTGCAGACATGATACTTCCTGTCTTCAACTTCAAATCCTTGAGGTTGCTCTATATACACTTCCTCTTCGATAACACCATTTAGGAAAGTTGTCCTTACGTCCATCTGGTGTAACTTCCACTTCATCTTAGCTGCAAGGGCTATGATGGTTCTGATCGAAGTGTATCTGGCTACAGGAGCGAATGTCTCTTCATATTCAATGCATTCTTTTTGAGAAAATCCACGAGCTACAAATCTTGCTTTATACTTCTCAATACTTCCATCAACAACATGTTTTATTTTGAAGAGCCATATGGACGATACCACATCCTTACTATTCGGTCATGGCATCTGCCCATTCTTTCTTCTGAATGGCTTCTTCAAAGCAGGTAGGCTCCTTTTTTAGGAGATCACACATCAAAGCCATATAACTGGAAAATGGCTTAGGTTTCTTCACATGTCTCGTGGTTCCTTCGAGAACACCATATTTCTCTCCATCTTGAATAAGCTCTCTAGCCCAAGCTGGCTTTCTTTTATGGAGGATCGTGATCTGAGGAGGTTCTTGAAACTCTGCTACGTCATGATCTTCTAGAATTTCCTCATCAGGGGAAGTTACGACTTCCCTCACTGGTTCAGCAACTCTGGGAACCTCCCTTGCTGATTCTGCAATTTTGGGGATTACGGTTTCATCTTCATATACCTCTTCAAGCTAGCATTTTCTTGATTTCTTGAGTGTTGCATCTTCATCAAAGGTCACATCCCTGCTGATCTCAATATGGTGGTGACCTGGTATGTAGATCCTGAAGGCCTTGGAGACCTCACAGTATCCCACAAACATTCCCTTCTTTCTTGAGGGTTCCAGCTTGTTTCTTTTCTCTTTCGGTATATGCATAAATACTGAGCAGCCAAATATTTTGAGATGGCTTACCTCTAGCTTCTTTCTAGTGAACATCTCTTCCAAGGTCTTGAACCCAAGTGCATTATGGGACAATCGATTTTTCACATATACGGCTGTCATTGTTGCTTCTGCCCATAAGCACATAGAAATATCTTGATCGTGGATCATAATCTTCAGGGCTTCCATTATCGTTCTGTTCTTTCTTTCAGCCACACCGTTTTGTTGAGGATTATAGGGAGTAGTGAGTTCCTTCTTGATCCCAACATATTTGCAGAAGCCCACGAACTCTTTTGAGGTGTATTCTCCTCCATTATCTGACATGAGTATCTTGATCTTTCTTTCAGAAAGATTCTCTATCAAGGCTTTGAATTCCTTGAGCTTGTTGAACACTTCATCTTTAGATTTCAAAAATAAAACCAGGTCTTACAAGAATAATCATCAATGAATTATACATAGTATACATACCCACTCATGGAGGACGATGGCATTAGGCCACGCACATCTGAACGAATGAGTTCTAGGACTCCATCTGCTTTGTTGTCTCTCTTCGGAAAAGGGTTCTTGATGTTCTTCCCTTATACACATCCATTGCATACGCCTTCATGGTCAACCTTGAGTTCTGGTAAACATGTGATCGCTTTGCATATGTATGGTAGCGCCTTGTAGTTAATGTGAGCTAGTATTCTATGCCAAAGTTCACATGGATTCTCAATGGCATGGGTCATGACAACTTCTAAGTGACCCTTTAGTTCATACAAGCCACCTTCTTCTTTTCAAATGATGATTGCTTCATGTATGGTCTCTCCTTTAGCACGTTGCCTTTTGCAACCTTCACTATAGCTTCCTCAAGGTTATTACCTATGACCTGGAGCAAGGTCAACAAAACAACAAGCAAGAATAATATCCTTTTGATAATATAAATTAATAGCACGAACAATCATCACAGTAGCTCCTTTAGAGCTATCACTTGTAATTTGTCTGAAGTAAAGATTAAAGGTAAGGAATACAATGCGAAATGAGGTCAACACTCTCATAGTGTTGTGATCAAACATTCCTCCATGGAAACCTGGAACTAACACACGAGATTCTTCCTAGAGGAGGTGTTAGTTGTATCAAACAAATGATTAAGTTAAGCATTTACCTCTATATGCTCACATGCTATTAAGTATGATACGTTACAAAGACTGTTATCTCAACTATAGTCATCAACTTGTCATATGTACCTTTGGATCTTATTAACTTGATTAATCAAACCTAGAGCCTTGTCCTCGGGAATGAGTGCTTGTTTTTCTTCCAAGTCTCCTTCACTCAAGATGACGAGTGCTTTCTTCAACCTGTCTTCTGTACTAAGACAATACGTTATCTTGACAGAAGGTTGTGTTAGAGGATAAGCTCTATGATCTCAACTTTTAATCCATCTAATACCTTAACTCAGAAAAGGTTAGAATGATGGTCATAGCTACAACATGCAACATTGATCAATATAACAAATGGATGCATATCAAAATAATCACACCTGGGTTGCATCATTCCTCTGAATGTGTTGGATCTTGAGATCCTTCTGGATCTATGGCAAGAGATCTCTTCTCCTCCAAATACTCTTTAAAGTTTAACCATTTAAACATATGTGAGTACATACCTCTGATAGCATTTGCAGGTAGTGGCTCCATCTGGTAGCAACAGTAATCATTACCAACTCTTAAGAACTTCAAGAGTGACTTCAACTGGTACTATGGCTGCAACTGCAACTGATACTGCAACTACAACTGGTTCTGAGACTGCAACTGCAACTACAACTTAGGGTTTTATGAGGAAACCCTAATTTTTTAAACTTGAAAATTTGAAATTCTGATCCAAGGGATAGATGCGTTGAGCTAAGGCGAGTAAGCTGGTGCAATCAGATTTATGAAAATCCAACTTTTACCCCCTCAAACTTGATCTGCGGATTTCTGGACTGGTGCTTCTAGTTTTCTGGTACTTCTGGTACTCTGGTTTTCTGATACTTTGTGAAACTAGGGTTTCACTTTCTAGGAGATCTAGCCACTGAAAAGGTGCGTTGAAGGTGACAAAATGATCCTTGGGGGAGGGCGCATTTTTCTAGATGGTTTTAGGGCTGAAATACCTCACCAACAAAAAGCCCTAATTTGCATGTACGACAACAGTGACATTTTTCACTTTTCTCTTGTGAAATATGCTCTCTTCAACTTGGCTCTGATACCATGTTAATATTGAAGCCATTATTATAGTTCTTTGCATTTCAATAGATAACAACAACATAAGACAAGATCACTGAGAAATACACAATCACAAGAGACACAACACTTATCCTGGGAAACCCTCTAGGGGAAGAAAACCCAGCAAAACTTCTTTATTATAGATAGCCAATACAATGACAAGAGATAACTTAAGCTAATACATAAGATCCTCTCCCAAATATGTGCCACTCTCTCTCTTTCTTCTCCAACTGCAGTTCTGAAACTTGTCTCTCAATGAGCAAGTTAGTTGTGTGTCTAAGTGAGGCGCTAGCCTCCTTATTTATACTAATCTGGCACGTGTGAAGTGTCTCTTCACTGGCAGGGCCGACTTCTTAATCTNAGCAGGGAACTAGGTTCTTGATTAACACACCACCCCCTCTCGCCTATAGAAGAGCACTAGTGTATCATAAACTTATCCTTTAATCAATTAACTCCATCATCCGTATTGGTTTTTGTTCATATAATAATTTTCTTATTTATTCATAAATATATTCTAAGTATCATATATTGTTATGAATTATAATATATGCTAGAAATTTTATGGATTGAAATGTGTATCAAGTTTCATATATTTAATGATGATTTTTAGATGTTCAAAAAAATCATTTCTTGATTGCTATATCTTTTTTCATTGTGTTTTCCAAGTTTGTCATTTCTTCAAAGACATTAATAAAATATGAATTTTATTTAAAATCAACAAATACACTCCTTTAAGTTACTTAAAATTTGTTTGTCTTGGGATTTATTTTTGTGATTTTATCATAGGATTAAATTCATTTTGAAATACTTAAAAGTACAACATCCAAAATCCATTCAAATCAATGCGTTGTATATGTTTCTAACATTTTATTATGTATCTATTTCTATGGGATTTATTGAGTAATATTTGTTGTGTTTCCTTAAATATTATCTTTTAAACATAATGTTGATATGATGTTGTTATGTTTTACATTTCAACTTCTATCGATGTGTTTTTGCACCCTATAAGTCAATTATTAATATATACAATCGACTAAGGAAAAATGTATAGTCATCCAAGGCAAAAAGATAGTGAATGACATGAAATCAATTCAAAAGGCAATAGATTCATACTCCATTAACGCAAAATTTGTAGTTCATTATGAAATCTAAAATGCCTCCCTTGGACATCTGGATCATGGACCAATTCTATTACCAACAACAAGATAACGAGTTTAACATACAAATATATTGTAGAGTTAACATTGCATATGCAAAAATGTTAATGGGAATTTATCCAAATATAATGAGTTTAACATTCAAATATATTGTAGAATTAACATTGCATATGCAAAAATGTTGATGGGAATTTACCCAAAATGCATTTACAACTACCATTAACACATATCCCATGCAATTGACTATTCCATTAATTGCAATCATATTTCAAGCAAATTATGGATGAAAAATGTAAAACAAAGGTAATCATCATAACAATAAAGATGAACACTTATCTTTCTCATGAACTTGTGCCATCAAATTGTTGTAGAGGAACGATTCACCATCAAACCATAGGCATCTACTATAGATGCAACCTCCAAGCCAAACTACAAGACCGTAAGGGTGAGTGGTAGTTATTGGGAACAATTTGTCACTCGACCCAACCCAAAATACTTAAGAATTATACAAAACCATATACCTTCAACCAATCACGGACCTCTTCCAATCTACTAGACACAACACAAGATGGTGATCTCCTTTATCTACTATACAATCCCTCAAGCATCCAACCACTCCAATGTAGGCATGAAGTGTTTGAGTTGTTGATTTCTCTCTAGGGATACTTAAAATTGGTAAATTGTGGTTCATTTGCAATCAACATTCTCTTGGGTCACGTTACAATCCTAGATTCTCTTTTCAAAATTATAGCACATGTCTTCTCCTACCAATAAAATCCCATCTATCTTGCCACATAATCCCCAATCAATCAAGCTCACCAGTTTTTCTTACTAAATACAAAGAATATAGCAACCAATGGAAGGGCATATGCATTTATTCTTGCCACACAAGGAAGAATGAAGAAATGATAGAAAAAAGAGAGTTCTCCAAGAAAAATTATGGGCTATATATTTTTCCCTTGCATGAGACATGCATGCCTTCCCAAAAAATCACAATGAAATATTTTAGGGCATCGTCAATGATAGGTGAGGGGGATTTTAATACAATGGGTAAAAATATAATACTTTAAAGGACATGGGGTAGCATTATTTTAATGGGTTTCTTTTCTGAAGACACTCTTTCATCTTCCCTTCTCATGGACTCATAGCCCCCTTGTTCGCTACCTACCTCATTGCTTGACTTTTTATTTTATTATATTAACTTTTACATGACAACACTCACCATGGTAACATTATCTCAAGGTAACTAGCAACATATAACTTAAATATAAGTCACTAAGCCCATGTCTAAGATGTTCACCATTCTCTAGTCGGGGCTAGGCCTTAAGCCACGTAATATTGAAAAATACATATTCACATTTCACACTACAACGTCATTGCGAGTCATGCCTCATGGCTTGGCACATGCCGTTTTTATCTAATATATTCTAGGGGTTGAAATAGGGGGTTTACAATGAGGTTAAAAAACAATGAATGTTCAAGCACCTGCAATTGATTCATGCCCCAATGGGGATGCAACCTAAAAGATGTATAAGAAGTTTGAGGCCAAGATTTATTAGGGGTTGTTGCATGGCATGAACTTGTTAAGAGTGATTGCATGGGGTGAATTTGTTAAAAGGTGATTGCATGGGATGAACTTGTACTATATTAGGATTAAATTATTATGTTTTTTAAGTTCTATTTTTTCTAAAGAAATAGGTACAATTATATTAATCAAAATGGCAATGGCATAGCCCCCGGGGGGGCAGCTCAATTGGCAAGTGCCGTGAAAATGAAGTTCCATGAGGTTTCGAGTTCAATTCCCCCCGACTTACCTTGTGTGCCGCGTAAGGGGCATCGTGGGCACACCTGGAGGTTATAGGGGCAGCGGTTGGATAACACGGCCACGTGTAACGCGAGCACGTGCCCAACTAGTTGCTGATTCCTCTAGACACAAANAAAAAAAAAAAAAAAAAAAAAAAAAAAAAAAAAGGCAATGGCATAAATCAAATTGTTAGATGTTACATCAATATTATGTTTTTATTACTCTTTAAACACTTTAAAGGCCTTGATATACTTAAAAAACTAGGTTTTCCTTCCTACTATATGGTAACTATGTTACTTGAAAAGTTATGCAACTAATAATATATATCTACACTTCTTTTTGCAAAAAAATCAAGTAATGTGGGAAATATTGAAAAATTCCATGCAAACTAAAAAAACCTTTGGTTGCACTTGCTTCTTTATTTAACTTTGTGGGAGGGAAATCTTGGGGCAACATCCTTTCCACCAGGATAGGAACAAAATAGATAGGAAAATGACAATTTCTTCGACAACATCGAGGGCCACTTCCACTTATAGTTTTTGGCCTTAAGGTTGGTCAATGCTATTTGGATATGCTCTCTATTTCAACAAGTGCTATATTCAAACTTACATGTCCTAGCTGGTTGTGGAGGTTCCAATGTTGTTGCCTATTCATAAAGCATTGAAGGAGGCCCTATTATGTTGTTTAAATTCTATTGTGAATGCATCTAAATTAGTAGTTCCTAAAATTAATAACCTAAAGTTTTTAGTATTTATAAATCATGTCATTTAGTCTTTTAACCATTTTGGTTCATACCCAGGGATGCAACCTATTAATGAATTCAATGACAAAAGTTGTTAAGAGAGATTGTACAAGTAAACTTGTATCGTGTTGAAATTGTATTATTGTTTTTGGTTTATCCACATCATATTATTAAATCATTTGAGTATATTTAACCAATAAGGAAAACATCCTAGAAAGTATATAAAATAAGTGATTCCATGTGTTAATTTGTACTATGTTGAAACCATTATTATTATTTTGACAATTTTATATTATTATTTTGACAATTTCTCTCATATAAAAGTAATATTTTAAGTTTTCATGACTGTGTCTTTCATTATTTTAGTGTAGTGTTTATTTTCATCTTGTATTTATAAAATGAATGATATATATCTTATTATGTTTATATATGATATTATTGTTTTCATTTTTCTAATTAATTTTGAGTTTATAGTATTTTCAAAATTATTGAAAAATATTTTTATTTTTATAGATTTTAAATTGATTTGCCAGTTTTTTAATTATTACAAATCCATTAAAAAAAAGATGTTTTAAATCATTTTAATTTTATTTGATTTTTTGTTAAGTTTTCATTAATAATTTTTTTTTATTTTTTTTTACAATTTCAATCAAAACAAAAGTTAATCTTCATTCAATGTTACATTGTGTTCATTTAACATTGATATGACAATAAATGTAAAATCTATTTCAACTTGATGAAAGAAATATATTTTTTTATAATGATTATGAAAGGATGATTTGAAAGAGTAATCAAAACATTATAAATACCCATGAAGAATTTAGAGATGTAAATTTGATTATCAATCTATGTTGGTGTTGTTGTTGTTGTTGTTATTATTATAAAAGAAAGTGAAGAAAAATGTTAATCAAACATCTAAATATTATGGATTTGATGTACTTACTATAAATATAAATAATATGTTTAATTGACACAGACACAAACCTTACTAACATTTTAAGGTATCATAGTGAATTTAAAATTTTCAAATAATATGATTCTAAATAAACATTGATTAAATATAATGTTTAAAATAAATATAAATTTAATTTATTGAATATTTATTTAAATAAAAAATATAGGTACTCTAATTTGTATTTAAGGTGTAAAAATAATTGTATTTATTTATTAATTATTTTCTCAAAAACAAAATTTTATTTTTTTATATAAAAGAAAATTGCATTCTAAGCATTTTGAAATAATCTACTTAAAGATTTAACTCTCTCCATATCTATTAAGTTCAAACATCTTCACGTAGTTTATACTATCCTATTCCATTACATTTCAAAAAATTAGCTCATAAGTATCCTTTATCCCCTTATAAAAGTGGGATATTTACTCTAAAAGAGATCTAAGATCCTCATAAAAATATAAAACGGTCCAAATTATTGTAAAAAGGGATGTTCCAGAAGGATAACTATGACCTCTGAACCAATGCTAGATGCAAATCATGTCTATTTTGAATATTAGAAATATTGATGAACTAATAATCAATAATCATGATTGTCAATGAACATATTCAAAGGCAATACCATCTACCTCCTCCCGGATATTTCATATTCTAAGATCTAGTTCAATTCTAAGATCTAGTTGCACACCTTCCTTAAATAAATCATCTGCATGAGCATTCATTTCTTTGTAAATATGCTAAAATGGGATACAAATAAAGGTTGATTTAATAGTGGAATTCTCATGAAAGATTGGATGTAAAGAAAATTTTCACAATTATAAGTGCCCTCCATCCACCTAATCATCACCTAAGAGTCCCAAAAAACCAAATTTTATGATCCCCTTTTTCAACAGCTGGAATAAGAGAAAGTTTCAATGTCGTAAATTATTGGAACCTCTTCCTAATCCTATGCTAATATTTATCCAATGAGTATCTGATAAATGAACAATGCCCCTTGTTCCACATGTTTGAGTTTGTCCCTAAGCTACTCCATCAAAATAAATCCAATCCCTTGTCTTATCCATTACCTCCTCCATCAGGGGTGGCAGGAGCGAGTGGAGTTATCTTCAACCTCGGAGGAAATGTAGAGCTCTTATACTCCTGGAACATTGTGCATGCCACCAACATTGATTCTATTACTCTTTTAAGGGATTAAAAATTTGTCATCAACCATGTGAGGATGAGTCTCTACCCTCAGACAGTCGACTAAGTGCAATCTTTCATTGAATTCGACGGGAGATTGAAACATTTCAAAGCATGGAACCTTTTCATATTCTTCGGCAAAACAACTCATTCCCAAACCGACAAGCCAATCTACCCATCTGGGAAACATTAAGGACATTGAGGGTTAACTGGAGGGCCACTTCTCACTATATGCCATGATCAACCTCAAGGCATATGGTCACTTCCTAAGTGATGGAACACACATTGTGAAATGCATGACACGTCAGGATATTTGCAGTGGGACATGCATCATGGAATATTGGACATGTTGGGGGATTTATTGCTCACACGGGAAGCGACCTCGATTTGCCATCTCCCTCACACATCCTAGCTTTAACTGGCTGAACCCCCACCCCCCCCCCCCCCCCCCC
>ML810417.1:82645-95238 GCA_009831015.1 Picea engelmannii
TTGAGTCCATACAAGGCCTTCTTTAATATGCATACATGGGTTTCTCTTGGGTGTGCCTCAAAACCTTGAGGTTGCTCTATGTATACTTCTTCCTCAATTACTCCATTAAGAAAAGTGGTATTTACATCCATTTGATGTAAACTCCAAACCACGGATGTTCCAAGAGATATGATGACTCTAATAGAGGTGTATCTGGAAACTGGAGCAAATGTCTCCTCATAGTCTTCTCCCTCCTGTTGAGAGAACCCTCTAGCCACGAATATTTCCTTGTATTTATCAATACTCCCATCTACTGCATGCTTTATCTTGTAAACCCATTTTGAAGTGACTACAAACTTTCCTTCAGGTCTAGGCACAATTTCCCATACATCATTTTTCATGATGGATTGATATTCTTCTATCATAGCTTCCTTCCATTCTTTCTTCTCGATTGCTTCTTCAAAGGTGGAAGGTTCTGCATTGACAAGACTTGTCGTGAGTGTCGCATAACTAGAAAATATTTTGGGCCTCTTGCTTTCCTTGAAGGTGGCACTGGGAGATTTATGTCTTTTTGCTTCTTGTAGGGTGGATTCGAGCCATGTTGATCGTTTTCTAGTCTCAGGTACAATAACTGGTTCAAGTGGTTGTTTTGGTTCTTCATTGGGATGTTTTGGAGAACATGTAGTTTCTTCCCTGGGACCTTCATGTTCTTCTTCATCGTTGGAATCCATGGAATCTTCTATAGATTTCCTTAAGGCAATCTTTTCATCAAAACTCATATCTCTGTTGATTTCAACCTTCTATTGACATGGAACATAGATTATGTAAGCTTTTGATGACTCACTATATCCAACAAATATGCCCTTCTTTCCTGAAGGTTCCAACTTCTTTCTTTTGTCCTTGGAAACATGAATATAGACAGGACAACCAAAGATCCTCAAGTGTTCAACACTTGGCTTCTTTCTGGAGAAGGCTTCTTCTGGAGACATGTTCTTCAATATACATTGAAGACTTCTATTATGAACATATATGGTTGGCATAGTTGCTTCTCCCCATAGAAACATGGATAGATTATGGTCATTCATCATTGCCTTAATGGATTCTTCAATGGATAGGTTCTTTCTTTCTGCTACACCATTTTGTTGAGGATTGTAGGGAGTAGTGAGCTCCCTCTTAATCCCGACCTCTCTACCGAATGTCTTGAATTCATCTGAGGTGTACTCTCCTTCATTAGCGAACCTCAATATATTTATCTTCTTTTCGGATAAGATTCCCACAAGTGCTTGAATTTCTCAAACTTACTAAATACTTCTCTTTTTGCTTTCAAGAGCACGTTTTATGTGAGAAATCACCAAACATAGTATACATACCCGCTTAGTAAGGAGTTTGACATTGCTCCACACACAACTGAGTGAACGATGTCCCAAACTCCTTTTGCTTTACACGCTTCCTTTAGAATTGGTACTTGGTGAAATCACCTGCCTCACCACTTGATGGAGTCATCTGCTCCATGTTTGCAACTGTCATTGTAGCTCCTTCTCGGAGCTATCACATGTGACCTGCCAAGAACAAGAACAATAAGAACAAAAGTATTTCCAATATCATTTTCATAAGAATATATCTATGGTAACAAGGATGGTAGTCATCATAGAATTACCAAGGTGACCTGCCCAGGAGCAAAACAAGAAATATCTCCTAGAGGAGATGTTAGTTCATTTTGCAAACAAGTGCAATAAGCATCTATATCAATAGTACTTACATGCAACCAAGTATACCTAGCAGTAATAGAGCCTTTCAAAGATTGTTGTCACAACTATAGTGTTTACTTGTACTGTAGCAACTATCAAACTTGATATGTGCAAATTGAAACTTAACAATTTGATCAATCAAACCTCGAAATTAGAGCCTCAACTACTAGGGAGGGTGCACTTGTTCCTTTGAATGTATTGAATCCAAGATCAATGCTTGGACTGTTAGAATATGAATGAATGTGCTCGTTTTACCATTGACAATATCACTATTGTCACCCAACCATAGGCCGAAGCCACCCTCCAAGCACCTTGACCTTGACAAAAAGAAGAATCATGCTAGCAATTCAATAGTCAACCAAGAAGTAACCAAAGTTGATCAGAGAGTCCAACCCAAAACTAGCGCAACACCTTCCCCAAGACTTGCGCACAAAACTGCTAGACTGCAGTGCGTAGAAGTAGCTCTCTGTGATTCTAAGAAGTGTGTCAAATGAGAGATCGGCTCCCCGTATTTATAGTATTTCTGGCAGACTTGCCTGGGCCGACTTCTCCTTCTGGGTACTAATTAATTCATATTAATTATCTCTCTTTAGCCGACATCTCATCTAGGGTTACTTTCATTTCTTTTTTTTCTTCCGGAACATTCTAATCCTATCAAAGGTCACAATACAGGTTCATACCTCCCGAAGCTACCATAATATTAACACTCCCTCCTAACTAGGAAGGTATGGTCTTGATCACAAACAGACCATTCAATTTTGTAGCATCACGAGCATCGTCATTATTATCCAACTGGATAATCTCCATGACAACAAGTACAATATCAATTGACAGAACACAACTGTGTTTATCCATGGTAGTACACAACTACTAAAACCGTGACACATAGTCACAAACAGTGGAGCATATCCACCACAGTAGCATCTCTCTACTGTCTGGAGACAGGCAGTCTCCATAACAATCATCTGATATCAACCTGCACAGAAAATATTGTTATAATGTAAACTGAATCATCTGGGCCATTCTTTCACTCACATCTGTGAGATCTGAAAGAGTATTTGCCTCTGGACCATTCTTCTCAAGCAAGGAAGAATGATTGTCCTGATTTCTGAGCCTGGACCATTCCTCACCATGGGCCATTCCTCCGACACTAAACAAAGTGTAACCTAGAGAGAATGAATCTGCCCTAAGGAATGCATGTCCATGATTGATGAACCTGGACCATTCCCCACCCTGGGCCATTCCTCTGGCACTAAACAACGTGCAACCTGGAGAGAATGAATCTGCCCTAAGGAATGACTGTCCGGACCATTTCCCATGTTAACCACAAGAGGAAATGCTTGTCCTGCACCAACCTCCAAAACGGACTATTCCTCATGTTAACCACAATGAGAAATCGATGTCCGGCGAGTCGGGCCAGTGTTCTTGAGTAACCCTCAAGAAGAGAGACTGCCCTAGACCACTCCCCATGTTAACCACAATGGGAAGTCGTTGTCTATGGTACATCAGCAATCTGGACCATTTTCCGAATTGGAAAATGTTTGTCCGTCAGAAATCTCAATCCACTTTTTGAACTGGAAAGAATCTGTCCAAACTGGACTATTTTTCAAACTTGAAAAATGATTGTTCTTAATTCAATAATATGTCAGTGCTCCCTCCCAACCTGGAGAGTCATTTCTTCCATTTCAACTAAGGGAGCTATTTCCACGATCCCCATCTTTTCTCGAAAATATGCAAACTTTATTCTGGACAGAGGCTTTGTCAGGATATCTGATGTCTGCTCATCTGTGGGGATATATTGGAGCTTTACTTCTCCTTCCAAGACTTTATCTCGAATAAAGTAGTATTTGATCTCAATATGTTTCGACCTTTCATGAAACACTGGGTATTCTGATAGTCTTATACAACTCTAATTGTCACAATGTATTATGGTCGAAACTGGAGTCTGATCAAATAAATCAGAGATTAGCTTCCTCAGCCATATTGCTTTTGTGCATGCTTTACATGCTGTGATATATTCTGCTTCTGTTGTGCTGAGTGCGACAGACTTTTGTTTCCTGTTGCCCCAAGATATCATAGCGAAACCCAAGTTGAAACACATCCCTGAAGTACTCTTTCTGTCTTCTTCACTTTGTGCCCAATCTGAATCTGTAAATCCATGAAGTTGTATATCACTAGATGCGGTATATCTTAAGCCATAGTTTATTGTCCCACGAACATATCTTAGGAGATGCTTTGCAGCTATCCAATGCTCATGTCTAGGTTCCACCTGGAACTGGCTTAGTGTATTCACGGCAAAGCAAATGTATGATCGAGTATTTACCAAATATATGAATGACCCAATTAACTGTCGATATAGTTATGGATCTACTGGATCAGAATTTGGATCTTTTACTTTTCTAATATCTATAGTCATAGGAGTGTCCATGGATTTGCAATCCATCATTCCAAACTTCTGAAGGATCTTTATTGCGTACTTTCCTTGTCCAAGGAATACTTCACCACGCTTCTGCCATACTTCTAGTCCCAAGTAATAATGCATGAGACCTAGATCTTTCATATCAAATTCAGAAGCTAGTTCCTTTTTGCACTGGATGATGAGAGATTCTTCACCTGTTATGAATAGATCGTCAAGATATAGTAGTAGAATTACAAGTGCAGTCTCCACGACTTAGTAGTAAAGGTTTGGATCTGCATGACTTTTAGAGAAGCCAAGTCTTGTTAGATAGTTGTCCATTCTGGCATATGAAGCCCTTGGAGCTTGCTTGAGTCCATATAAAGCTTTCTTTAATTTGCAAACGTGAGTGTCTCTGGAATGTACTTCAAACCCTTGAGGTTGTTCAATATATACTCCTTCTTCGATTGCTCCATTGAGGAAAGTTGTCTTTACATCCATCCGATGTAAGTTCCATCCCATGGAAGCGGCAAGAGATATGATAGCTCTAATGGAAGTATATCTAGCCACTTGAGCAAATGTTTCGTCATAGTCTTCTCCCTCCTTCTGGGAGAACCCTCTAGCTACAAACCTTGCTTTATATTTATCCACGCTTCCATCTGCTGCATGTTAGATCTTATATACCCATTTTGAAGTTACCACTGATTTTTCCTTAGGTCTAGGCACAATTTCCCATACATCATTTTTCATGATGGATTGGTGTTCTTCCACCATAGCTTCTTTCCATTGTTTCTTTTGAACAGCTTCTTCAAATGTGGTAGGGTCTTCATCTAGAAGCTTCGTCATATATGCTGCATAACTTGAGAATCTTTTAGGCTTCTTACTTTTTCTGAATGTTCCTTCGGGAACGTTGAGTCTTTTTGCGTCTTGTAAGGTAGCCTCAAGCCAAGCTAGTCGTTTCCTAGTCTTAGGTATGGTGTTTGAATCAATGGTCTCACATGGTTGCATAGGATGATCAGGTTGTTTCTTTTCGTCATCTTGGTTTTCTATGCTTTCTTCAATAGGTTCTTCATTCTCTTCTTCTTCTATCGTTTCTTCTATGGATTTCTTGAAAGCCATCTTTTCATTGAATGTCACGTCTCTGCTGACTTCAATCTTATGTTGTTCCGGAATATAGATTCTATAAGCCTTGGATGAATCGCTATATCCCACGAATATGCCCTTTTTTCCCGAGGGTTCTAGTTTATTCCTTTTGTCCTTGGGAATGGGAGAGTAAACAGGACATCCAAAGATTCTTAGGTTTTCCACATTAGGTTTCTTACCTGAGAAGGCTTCTTCTGGAGTCATGTCCTTCAATATGTGGTGAGGACTTTTGTTTTGCACATAGATTGTTGTCATGGTTGTTTCTCCCCATAAGAACATGGATAGACCTTAATCATTTAGTAGTGCTTTTACGGTTTCTTCGATAGACATGTTCTTTCTTTCTGCTACACCATTTTGTTGAGAATTATGAGGAACGATTAGCTCCCTCCTAATCCCTATTGATTTGCAGAATGCAACGAATTCCTTTGATGTGTATTCTCCTCCATTATCTGTTCTTAAGGTCTTGATCTTCTTGTTCATGAGGTTCTCTATCTCTGCTTTTAATTCTTGAAACTTGTTGAATACTTCATCTTTTGTCTTCAGTAGATATAACCAAGTCTTTCTTGAATAGTCATCTATGAAGATTACGTAGTAAAGAGATCCTCCTAGAGATTTGACTGGCATTGGTCCGCAAACATCTGAGTGTATCAAATCTAGAATCTCCTTAGATCTATTGTTGTTGCTTGGAAATGGTTTATTGATATTCTTTCCAAGGGCACATCCTTTGCAAATCCCTTCATGTGTAGACTGTAATTCTGGTATTCCTTCAACCATCTGTTTGAGAAAAGATAATGCTTGATAATTAATATGAGCATACCTTCTATGCCAAAGTTCATTGGGATTGACTTCGTTATGTACGAGAGCTTCTTCTTTTTGTTCTAGTAGTCTATACAGATTTCCTTCACGACTTCCAATAACCCTAGCATTCTCTATGCTGGAGTCTTTATGCCAAGATAATACTTTTCCATCCACGAAGGCTATTTTGTTTCCTTTGTCTTCTAGGCAAGATATGGATACAAGATTCTTTTCTAAACTAGGTACATATAAAACATTGCTTAAGTGAACATTGTTACCTGTTTTCAACTTTACGGAGGTTGATCCAAATCCTTCCATTGTGTAAGTGCTTTTGTCTCCAAGCTCTACCTTGTACGATGTCTTTTTCTCATTTAGGTTTGAGAGTCTGGCTTGATCTCCCGTCATGTGCCTAGAAGCTCCACTATCGATTATCCACATGTCATCTTCAATCGTTCCAGTGAGTGTTGAGTAGTGTAGAAGATTGATCGATTCACTCATGTCTTCGATTGACTGGTAGCTCTGACGTTTTTGTCTTCTGAGAGAGCCAAAAGGTGCGTTGAACTAGGGTGCATTTGAATGTCTTCTCTTTGAGAGATATGCTCCATCATAAGGTGTCGGATCTGGGATTTAGGGTTTTTGCAACTGCTCATGCTAGTAACCCTAGCGACAATGTCTTGGAAACTGCTCCTGCTAGTAACCCTAGCGTCAGTTCTTCAGCGAGATAGTATCCTAATGGCTATGCTTCCTTCCGGCGATTAGACTGAATGAAGGAGGTGTGGGCCCATAACCTGTTAGAATATGAATGAATGTGTTCATTTTACCATTAACAATATCACTATTGTCACCCAACCATAGGTCGAAGCCACCCTCCGAGCACCTTGACCTTGACAGAGAGAAAAATCCTGGTAGCAATTCAATAGCCAAGCAAGGCTAATGCACCAAGAAAGAAGTAACCAAAGTTGATCAGAGAGTCCAACCCAAAACTGGCGCAGCACCTTCCCCAGGACTTGCGCACAAAACTGTTAGACTACAGTGCGCAGAAGTAGCTCTCTGCGATTCTGAGAAGTGTGTCAAATGAGAGACTAGCGCCCTGTATTTATAGTATTTCTGGCAGACTTGCCTGGGCTGACTTCTCCTTCTGGGTACTAATTAATTCATATTAATTATCTCTCTTTAGCTGACATCTCATCTAGGGTTACTTTCATTTCTTTTCTTTTTTCTGGAACATTCTAATCCTGTCAAAGGTCACAATAGAGGTTCATACCTCTCGAAGCTACCATAATATTAACATGGACAAGGTCTCTTGTACATCCCCTGCAAACACACTCATGCTTTGTTGGATGATATAACTTGAAAAGTATATACAAGTGCATACCTTTGAAATTTGTAGCATCATTCAGCTTGTCTCTAATCTGAAAGTAGACACCATCTTGACAAGAAGAGGTTAGAAACTGAATCAAAAAGGTTCAATGATTAGAACAAGCTAGAAACCCTAAAATTTCAAATTTGACCACAAAATCAATTTTGACCAAAAGTCAACCTTTGACTTTGACTTTGACTAAGAACTCAAACTTGATGTTTTTGCTAATTGAGGGCACCAGAGGGTGCGCTAGGCTAGGGTGCACTAGAATACCCAAAAATTAGGTCCAACGCTTCACTGAAAGTGCTAAGAATTTTAGGTTAGGGTTTATTGTTGTTGCAAGATCAGAAACCCTAGTTGCAACTGCAACTAGTGCTATAACGAGCTTGACAAAGAACTATCGATCTTCCTTCCAGTGGTTATATTGTTCTGAAGGTAGTGTGGGCCCATAACCTGTTAAAATATTCGATGTGCTCGTTTTAACCATAGACAATATCACTATTGTCACCCAACCATAGGCACGCAGCCACCCCTGAGCACCTTAACCTTTGTTAGATAAAATGATTTTGGAAAGCCACACTAGAAACAACAATTAAACCCTAGTTGCAGCAGTAGCACGGGGTGGAACCAGAAAATACCATCCAACTGTAGCAACAACACAAGACAAGGAGAGCACACCTTCTCCAAGGGTAGCACACAAGAGAGAGAGTCTCCACAACCACGGAACAAGAACAATACTCAACTGCAACAGTTGCAATTGCACTTCTTCCCTAAATTTTCACCTTCAAGAAATCCACCAATATACTCCAAGATGTCCCCAAGAATACCACCAAGAGATACTAGAAGGTAGGGCGCATATCTTAGGCTAGATAGCACTAGAGAGAGAGACCAAGAATCACCCTAGAAGATGCACCTTCCTTTCTTGCAACTGCAACTCCAAACTTGTGTTATACTTTACTGAGAGAGTGAGTGAAGTGAGTGTGTACAAATGAGCTCAAGCACCTCCTATTTATAGTGGTTCTTGTCCCCTGTCTGGGCCAACTTGTCCTTCTAGAAGCTAATACTTTAATATTGATTATTTTACTAAGCCGACTTGTCTTCTAGGGTTTTTACACATCCGTTTAGGATTTCTCTAGCTTGGTCTGTCGCTTTAATGGTTTTTGTCCAAAGTTAACAGATCTCAATAGTCGAATCTCTGCTACCTAGATCCCTATCATGCAAAAGGAAGCTTTCATTCATCCTTGTGAAAAAGGCTTCTTCATTATTGAGTTCGACATCAAGGAGGATCGGGATCTGATTTTCAACTCAAGTCTATGGTTTTGGGAAAACTCAAGTTTGTGCATGAAACCCTAGACTCCTTTCAATCTTTCTACTGGCATTCTCTCCTCAACCCCAGTTTGGGTGAGATTTCCCAATCTTCCCTTGCATTTTTGCAGTTTACCCTCTCTTGAAGCCATCGGTTCAACGTTAGGAAAGTTCTACTTTCAAATCCATGAAACTACGAGGCACAACACCTCTACTTTTGTCCGTATCTACGTGGAAATGGAGTTCAATGAAGCTGAAGTTATTCTTACTGGTAAAAATTATTCTTGGTCTCATAAACTAGGCTATGAGAGAGTTCCATTGAGTTGCAGATCTTGTTTTGAAATAGTTCATATTGCAACCCATTGTCCCAAAGGGTCTAGGAAGAATAGAAAGAATCAGAAATCCACTTGGGTCGAATCTAATGACGACCATCAAGTAATCTCAAAAGGCTACGGACAGCCTCCACAAGACAGTGAAAAGCCTTCTCAATCAGATCCTCCTATTCAACCAACTTCGTTATCTTGAGACTCACGCCAAGAATCCACTCAAAAGATGGAGAAAGAGGCATCTACCCTTTAGGTCTTAGATCAGGGACTTCAGATCCAGCAATCCCCTTCGCCATTGGCATGCTGGGAAGATCAGGCTAATGAAGCTGAGGTACTAGAACAAGAAAAAATAGAAGCTTTAGATCAATACAATCCAAGAATCATAGGCATCACAAATAACCCCAACATTTGCAAATGAAGTTTGGATGGTAGTCGAAAAGAAGAAGAAATCACATGTAACGTCACAATTAATGGTAACATGAAGTTAGGCCCGCAAGTCAGTAAAAAAGGCGAGCTCTTCCCCAACAGGTTAATTTAGATGCAGTGTCTCTTCACTTTTATCCTCAAAGTCTTTTTTTGAGTTTATTCAGAAACGTTGCTCTATGTGAAGTTTCCATTTGAGTATTCGAGACAATCATTTGTAGCTTGTAGTAGTCGTCTATTTGAGGCCCTGAATTGACCCAAGTTTCTTAGATTTTGTAACTCCTCTGCATGCCCCTTTTTTTTTATAATACAATTTTCTTAGTTTTTGTTTTTAAAAAAAACTATTCTTTCATTTGAGGCCCAATTTCATTCTCCAAATTCCTTCTTTCACTATCAAACGCAACCCTTTCCCCATATTCAATCAAAGATCTTATCGACAACAAAATCCAAATTCAAAAGCAACTAGTTCATTTAGAGACTTACTAGATTCCACCATTAGAGACTCCAGTTCCTTGTGAACACCAACATTTAGACATTACATTTCAATATAATCCTAACCTCTAGCATTTTCATTAAGAATTGTTTGACTAGCCACCTACTTGCATAAGTAATGATTACAAACTTGCTTTCATAGCTCCAAAACAACTACAGGAACGTCAACTTGAGTACAGGAATTTCAACTTGCACTTATGAAACACCCAAGATAGTTCCCAATTTCTCTAAGCACCTCATCAGACCAGATCTCCAATAAAAGCCCCACTAACCTCACCCAAACTAACATGCTATCAACCCTTTCAAACCTTGAGTCAAATGAAGGAGACCATTTCTTAAGGAAAAATGGTGTAGAATTCCATTTGTTAATAAAAGAACAATTAACACACTTCCACCTCCTCTTCTAAATAAAGCCCTCACCAACCTCCAACTAAACCCTACTAACCACACCAATTTGCAAACTATCCTCCACCCAACCCTTCACATAACCCCTTTAAGCCTTCCACCACCACACTATTACCCCCACAATCTTCCACTGAACGCTTCCTTAAACTAGGAACGCCCTCGCCTAATCTCTCGACACCCACAAACTTTCTACAGTTATCATTACCATTAGCATGACTATGAACTACTCCACCAGATACCACTGGGAGAGACTTGGTGTGATTCTCCTTAAAGTTTGGGGTCGAAAGGAAAGAGGTTACTAACTTACTATAATCCAAATGCCCAAAAGACAATGCAGAACCTTTACCGGAATCCCCTTGTGCATAGCACTGCTTGGAATTGATGGCTCCGAGTCATGCCCCAACTCTCTCGAGCTACCTCCAACCACATTGTTTTCTTGTAGAAACAACCAAAAAACCCCTCCTCAACTCGGCTCTTCTGATACACCTCACAAGACATAATAGGATCCCTACTAACTCCACACAGAGACATAGTTAGTTTCCTAAACGCCTCCTCCAAAAAATAACCATTTTCGAGAAAAGTCTGAAGTTCCATTATGTAAAGAAAAGGACCCCAGCCAAGGCATGGCATTGTCTTCTAGTGAAAGCGCAAAGGGTCATGTCCCTAGCCACTAAATTGGAACATAACCCTTGTGCTTCCAAAAAGAGAAAGATATTATCTTCCACCAACAAATCTTCAGAATAATCCGAGCATTCTTTGTACCTGTCCATTGAGCCCTATCAAAAGTTCCAGCCCAAGGAGAAAGAAATCCTAGATCCATTCTGCAGAAACCCTAACTCCATCCTTTCTCCCTTTTGTGAAAATAATTATATGAAAAATTAAACTAATTTCTTTTACTCAATAAAATTGTTATTGTTTAAATATATTAGTTTTACACAAATACCATGCTGTTTATATTTTATATGAGCAAATCATAAGTTTCAAAATTTGGGAACTTGGGCACCAAAAATTGTCAGTGACTGAAGAGATTGCCAGCCAGATATGCTGCGACACAAGTAAGAAGTTCAGTTATACTTCATGGCGCATTAAATTTATTGAAACTACTAATCAGGGTGTAATTGAAGAATATCAAAACCTGCATGTTAGAAAAATAAACCAGACTTACAACGATATACAGAGTAGAAAGAAATCTACAAGAAAAGATGCATGTAAATGAAATATAAAATGCAGAGTGGTAGCACCATGTGTCTACAGTCATGGTCCCTTTTTACTGTCAAATAATCACATACCTGCTTTCTGGCTGGTGGCAACATTGAACAAATTTAAAAAACACATCCAAGCTCTCATGTGAATCAACTGCACCAACCACATTATTGTCATCTACCGGGGTTCTGTTTGCCTCTGTCCTCAACTCCAACTTCTTCAATTTTCAACGAGCATTTCTGTCTAGCAATCATGGTCCCTTTTTTACTGTAAAAGAATCCCATACCTGGTGTCTCTCTAGTGGCAACATTGAACAAACTTAATCAACACATCCAAGCTCTCATGTGAATCAACTGCACCATCCACACCATTGTCATCTACTGGGATTCTGTTCGCCTCTGTACTCAACTCCAACTTCCTCAATTTTCAACAAGCATTCCATAGAAGTTTCACAAATCGGCCAACAATAATTTTGGCACCAAAAAAACATTCAGCACATCTTTCTCACATAGACTGAAATATGAAGGCCGTATATGCATAAGAAAAGACAGCAGTGCCCTAACACCTTGAAAGAAAGAATACATAAAATGACTGGACAATCAAAACCAAATGAAACAATAGGAGAAATAATGAATACACTTCTTTCTTACCATATGTCTGCAAGGCAATGCAAGTATGGCCCTCTGTCGAGTCCAGCAGATGATACAATAAAGTTCCTCAGATTCATCCCCACCACTGCTAATCCCAATGCCATGGGTTTGAATCACCTCATAGCGTACACCTTCCATCCAGACAAACTGCTTAAAAACTGAAACACGGTACTGTCAACCCCTTTTGTTTATACCAGCCTGTGTTATATGACAAGGCACACCACGAGGCAAGGGTGCTCCATGCCATCCATTCTGTTGTCCAGTGTCTAAGCAAATTATGGGAGGAAAATTTCTATCAGGAGAATTTCCATCGTTCACAACCCCAAGATCCTCGAGAAGGGATAAATCTACCCCTGTACCTGGGGCCTG
>ML810418.1:19695-31638 GCA_009831015.1 Picea engelmannii
CTCCTTTGGCAAGGTTATATGGACTCCATATGGCCAAGCGCTTAGCCCAAAGGGCTAAGCGCTGGCCCCTCTCCTCCTTTATGCGCATAAAACCATACAATATAATTAATATTATGGGTTTTATAACATAATAAATAATGTGATGCATTGGTTATAGGACTATTGTGAAAGCGCTTAGGCTTAGTGGTTGGTCATGGGTTCAAAACCTAGGGACCCCAAAACTTTTTTTGAAACATACCACATTGACTGATGACTGGGTGCCACGTGGCACTTTCCCATTCGACGGACAAATGCCACTTCTCAACCATTGACTGGTCCAATTGCCTGCCACATGTCTGCCCTGTCAGCAAACCTGCCCAATCACCATCAGTCAGAGAGTGCCACGTCATCTACTGCACAATCAACATGCTGATGTCAGCGTTGACTTTTTGACCAGTTGACCTTTGACTTTTTACCTGTTTGGGCTTCCGATCATAACGCGATAACTTTCTCATACGGAGTCCGTTTGACAAAGTAAATATACCACCGGAATCGGGAAGACGAGCCGGACGCAATGGTGTTGGTTTCGTCGGATTCCGAGAACTTTCCGTTTTGAGCATTTTTCATGCCCTGACAGGCTTCTGAATCCGATTTCGGATCAGGCAAAGATTTCATTATAGTCAATCCCTTCAACTTGAGAAGATCCTTAGGCAACTAACCGAGCCTTGTGTCTTTCAACACTTCCATCTGATGCATACTTAGTTCTAGACACCCATTTACATCTGACAAATTTTCTTCCTTTTAGAAGAGGTACGAGATCCCAAGTATTTTTCATCATTAAGAAATGATATTCTTCATTTATTGTTGTGTCCCAGTCTGGATGACCAAAATATTCTACAAATGTTTTTGGATCACGAGTCATTGAAACTTGAGCATAAAGAGAGGATGCTCGCTGGAACTATGAATGTCTACAATGATGATCTGTAGTATCATTGGCAAGATCACTAGTTGCTTATTGTGTTGTGTGGGTCCAATTGGCTAGAGATTATGTTTGTGTAGGTTCATGTTCAATGGACCCAACTGGAGGAAGGTGAGCGGGTGGAGGTGGATTTTCATCATCATTGTCATCATCTAAATAACAAAACCATAATAGGATCACTAACATGAAATTTGGGAAGAGAAGATGGCACGAACGTCGAAGATGGCACAAATTCCAAATGAGGATCGCATGCAAAGAGATTTTCATCAAACTTAACATCTCTCCTAGTAATAATTTCATTGGAATTGGGTTGAAGAAGTCTATAAACTTTTACATCTTTAGAATATCCAACAAAAATGCACTTCTCACTTTTCAATTATAATGCTTTCTTTTTCTCATTAGGAATGTGATCCCATGCTTCACTACCAAACACATGGAAGTGGCTTACATTTAGTTTAACTTTACTACATGCTTCTTCTGGTGTTATATTTTTTAAAGCTTTTGTGGGAGTAGAATTGACTACGTAATTGGCATAATTAATGGCTTTCGTCCAATAATGAAGACTTAATCCCTTAGATTTGATCATATAATTTGTCATTTCCTTTAATGTGCAATTCTTTATCTCAACAACATCATTTTGTTGTAGTGTATATGGAACAATATGTTGCATTTGAATGCCCCATGCACTGTAGTAAGTTGTAAATTTGTTGTTAACATATTCGTCTCCATTATATGTTATTAACCTCTACAATTGATGTCCATATTGTTTTTCTACAAGGTCCTTGTAGGCCAAAAACATCTTAAAAAATTCACTCTTAAGTTTTAGAAGATAAACCTAGGGACATATGGAGAAGTCATCAATGAAAGTTAAGAAGTACTTGAACCCGGACAAAGAAGGAGGAGGAAGAAAACCACACAAATCACTATGAACAAGCTACAAGGGGGTCAGACATGCCAAGAGGCGTGCTTGTCAAAATTGTCCAAATGATGTTTGCCAAGAACACAACTAGAACAAACAACATCGCTCCAAGAAATAAGAGAAAACCTAGTCACCATATTGTGCTTACATAGCTACTGCAATGAGCGATAGTTTATATGACCAAATCATTCATGCCAAATCTTGGTTAAGTCATCACTATGATCAATAAAAACTAATGGAAAAGATGGTGACCCAAAGTTGTCAATTTTGTACAACCTGGTAATATCATCAACAATTCTAGTTGCTAGGACATGCTTAGGATATTTTAAATCCTTGATTACAACTTGTTGAGGTGAAAATGTTCTACTATTTTACCTTCACTAGAATGAGTGATTTGATATACTGATAGAAGGATGTATGAGAGACTTGGAACATATAATATGTCATTAAAATGACCATCATCTCGCTGAATAGTTCCAAACCCTACAACTCTAAGAAATCTATCATCACCAACAAATATTTGTTTGATGCTACATTCATTAAGAGCAAAAAAATTGGCATATGGCATGATGCTCCAGAATCAATAAGCCAATCACTAGAGGAAGACGTAGATATTACATTGAAGGAAAAAACAAAAATAGAAAGTGCATGTCCATGAAGAGAAGAATTAAAAGAAGAAGTATCAAGATTGATGTTGTGCTTCTCAATTGTTGCTTCTAAGTCCTCCATCTTTTAAAAAAATTTAGGCTCTAGATGACCATCTTGTCCACAAAAATTGAAATGTCTTTAAGTTTTCTTGCTTTTTGGTTTTGATCCTTTGGCACTATTGGGAGTAGAAGCTGGCTGAGAGGGTTTGTGACCCTTGTTTTGCTAGTTGTTGCAAGGATGTTTCTTCTTTGGGTTCTTGGATTTATCCTTCTATTGGGCCACTAGGGATTTGTTAGATGTACCTTCAATGTTAATCAGTCCAAGATGCAAGATCTTATCTTACTCTCTAATCAAAGAATCACAAAAAGATTCAAGATATGTTGGTTTGTAAGCAACCCTTGGAGCTTCTCTAGTGGAGTGAAAAGTAGATACAAAAATAGAATATGCACTACTAATCTTAGCAAAAATAACATATATACATTGATCATTCTTCATTTCTATTTTACATTCTGCAAGTAAAATTCTGACTGTTTTGAACTTAGAGAGATTTTTTTTTCCAAGAAAAAAAAATCATACTTTCTATTTTGAGAAAAAAAAAGTACATTCCATGGGCGCTAATAGCACTGTATTAGACCGGTCATGCTAGTTTACTTTAGCAATTGCTTACATTGTTTCGAACTAGACATAAATTCTTTGAACAACTTGTTGAAGAAGCTCAAGTAGTCATAACTACAATGAACACAACACCAAATTAGCAAGAAAGCTTACGTGAAAGCCTAAATAAATTAAACTTATACATCATAATAAGTTTAAGAGTCTATGAATTTGCTCTCCAATTGAGAAACCATTTGGTTATCCTTGTGCTCTTCACAGATAAATTAATTCACGGGGAGAAGCAATGCCCCCTTAGAGATAACATTCACCTACATGTTGAGTTAACATAAGACATGTGTAAATGAGATCTCTCGAAATAGTATAAAAATTGATTTCATTGGTTGTGCAAGTTGTATAATACCTAGATTTCAAACTTGAACTCTGCCCTGCATCGACAGAATAACCAATTCCAAACTACTAAAGACTTGAAGTTGTTAAATGTTCCTTTCGACTGCACATTTGAGCCTTGCATTGAGTGCATTGACTTCCCTCTTGTTATTTGTGCCAATCCCTAGGTTGGCTTTGCTAATGAGAAAATGATTTATTGAGAAATGGAGAATGAAGCCCACACCAAACAAAGGAACCTCCCCCTGGATCGCACCATAAGAAAATCCCCATGTGTTATCCTTGTTAATATGGACCTATCCAAATAAATTAGGAGTTTTTGGGTTGTAGGAGGATTTGAAAGTATTTATAAGTGCTAAAAACTATATGGAAACCTTCAATGAAGGAGTAAATATGTCTTCAAACAACCTTTTGTTTCATGTTATCCAGACTCCCCATGCAACCAAATTGGGAAGTGATCAAAATATCTTGAGGTTGCTCGAGGTGAAGAAAAACTTGTAACATTCCTCAACATAGTTTTTATCCCAAATATGCAACAAATCCAGTTGTTCCTCGAGATGTTCCATGCCTACCTAGTGAAAGGACATGCCAAAAACAATTGGATATTTGACTCGGCCTCATTACAACATAGATAGCAGAATCTCGGTCCCTTTATATTTCTCCTTTGTATCATGTCCCAAGTGAGAACATGGTTCTTCAATATAAGCAAAAAAATAGTATGCCCTTTGATGGGGCCTTGATTTCCATATTTTTTTCACCACCAATGATCTGTCACTGAGTCCACGTCCTACAAAGACTTGTATCCTAACTTCGTTGTATATTGTCCGCGTGTATTATTAAAGGCCCACACTAGTTCATATTTATCATCCTAAAGTATAACATGTGCTTTATTTAGCTCAAGAACATATGATTCTCAATGTTAGTGATGTCTCACATCTAGCCTGAGATCCCAAGCAGATAACCAACCTTGTCTCCACACAATATTAGTAGTTAGGTTGTCTATCTTGTTTAGCGTGCATCTACCAATCTCTTGTAGATGTATGATAAGATTGTTTGGAAGAAAGATATCTTGACCACGACCTACAATCGTATATGCTCCAACACGTGTCTTAGAGCACGATCCCACCTTCCATGCTAAGTACCTCCCCACAATAGGGAACAACAAAGAAAGAGCTTTCCATTGATTTGATGTATTCACTGTGGATTTATACCAATTTATGATCCAATCTATAATCGTTCTAGGTGCGACATACTTGGCCACCAAAATTCATATCCAGAGACCATTGCTAGATAGAAAAATCCATAGGGATTTCACTGCCAGAGCCTTTCTGACCAAACGAGTATTCTTCAAGCCCACCTTCTTTACTTTTGGGAGTGACTACTTTCTTCCATTTGACAATATGGGACCCCCAAAACTCAACACTTCTTTTCCATAGATAGTTAAAACAAATTTTACGGATTTTGTTAAGGATTCCCTAAGGAATTAGAGCTAAAAGGTTCCAATACAGTATAATAGCTTCAAGTATCAATTTTATGAGTACCAAGTGGTATCCTCTAGATATATACCAATTGCACCAAAAATTGATCCACTTTTTCACACTTGACAATAACCATTTCTAATCAACTATACTATATTTGTTGGGCTTATGATATATCCAAGGTACTTAAATCCTCCATCTAGGTCGAAGGTGGGGAAGGAAAATATATCAACCAGTTGTCGATGGATATCATCCTCCACCATTGGAAATTAAAAAAAGACTTATGAAGATTGATTTCCATTCCCTTTGTGCCACAAAAAGTATCTATGATCTTCTTATAAATCAAACCTCCAACCTCATTATAGAAACAAAAAATAAGCACATCATCTACAAAAAGTAAGTGAGTGAGATGAATAGATCTACCAATATGAATGCCCTGGAATTGATTTGTCCTCCTTGCATCAGAGATAGATCGATTAAGACCTTCCACTATAAATTATAACAAATAAGGGGACAACAGGTAGCCTTGGCGCAGGCCTCTGGCCAGATTGAATAATTCCAAGCTCACACCATTGATTAGAACTACAAAGGGATATGGCATCACGCAACCCATTGTCCAATTTACAAATGGTAAGTGAAAACCCACTTGAAGGAGTGGAAGCCTTAAATAAGTCCAAGAAACCTGATCACATGCCTTGGAAAGATTAAGCTTGCAAATCATAGTAGGGCTTCTATTGGTTTTGATCGAGTGAATACCTTCTTGATCCAATCCAATTACTTCATTAATTAGCTCGCCTTTAAGGAATCCAAATTTCTCCATTGATATCACCCTTGAAAGTAATGGTTTTAGTCTAGAAATGATCACTTTGGAAATAATTTTGTACATATTCTTACAAAGTGAGATGGATCTGAAGTCATTGAAGGTGTTGGGACAATCCATCTTTGGAATGATAGAAATGAACATGGAGTTGTAACTACTCGACATTCACCCAAACTGGTGAAATTGTTCCACAACTCTTAATAAATCCTCCCCAACTACCTCAAAGAAAATGACAAAGAACTCCATAGTATATCCATTCGGTCCAGTAATTTTGTCTTTTTGAAATGAGTGTATGACTCCAATAAGCTCTTTACTACACATGGGTTGGAACAAATCAACATTTTCCTCTACATTAACTAGCCTCATATAATGCCCTAAGATTGTAAGCATATCCCTAATTTTTTCATGATTTAGTGCCTTGAATAAGTTCCAAAGTGATTGACCCCCATCCTAGCCAAATCATCGAAACCTTTGACCTTAACCCCTACATCATTATTTTTTTTTGTTTGTTTGTTAGAAATGCATGTCACGTGTGGGGCCAACATTTCAACCATTGGCTAAGAAACCACAACCCAGGGGCATCTAATCTGTCAAAATCACTTGAGGATCGCACCCCTCCTAGGCCGCACCAATCCTTAACATGGTTGGATTTTATCAGGTGTCTCCTCCCAACTAAACACACCGTAAGGGTATTAAACTCATGCTGCCTAGAAAAAAAACCCACACCTTAACTAGCAAGAATTGACACCCCTATATCATTAGTTAATTCCCATATAGTGTTAAGATTCTTTTGGTGATTCAAAGTTGTTTGAAAATATTTAGTATTTCGATCCCCGACCTTGAGCCACTGGGCTCTACTTTTGAGTCTCCACTCCCTTTCTTGGTCTAGGATAATTTCTCTCTTTGTTTCTCCAATAATCAAATGTGATCCACATGTTATTGTGATATTATTCCAGTGTTATTTTCTATGTAAATCCCTACCAGCTTTGACTTAATCTCCCTGAGGGAGTGTGACTACAACTTTTGTTTCTCCCTCACCCATACAATAACCACCTCCTTTTATGAGATCTGCAACAAATTGTGCACAAGCGGGTATCTTCGAATCAGGTTGGAAGTGAGGCCAATTATCCTTAATAAGGTCCTTAAAGTCCTCATAATCACTCCAATGCAGATTGTATTTAAAAGGGGCACCAAGTTTCTTTGCTGCTTGGTTCCAATATAATAGGAAAGTGGTATGAAATGCAGACTTTTCCAATCCAAGACCAATATTATTCTACCCTTTGAATGAGACCATAATGTGCCAGAAAATGGTCAACCAATAGCTGGAAACAATTGGTTGGGTGATCAACCATAAGTCTACATCATTTGGTTGAGTATTCGACTAGCCGCTCGATCAGACAATCGACTAGTAGTGAAAGACAATTGGTCAATGGATCGACCGACCAAACAATCGACTATGATTTGGATGCATGGATGGTTGGGTCGAGCTAATTTGATGAGACAACTAGACAACATGGATTTGATGGAGTCAACTCTAACAATTGACGGTTGAATGTAGATAAGATCTTCCTGATTTCAAGGAAGTTGGTTAGATCTTGAGGCTATAAATAGAGGACCCAATGGGTCATTAATATATAGCTGAAATGAAAGACATTATGTCCAATATGCATTGTGATGTTTTGATCACAATGTGTTGTGCTTAAGTGTTGTAATAGTGTCTTTAGACACCACCGATATTTGTGAATTTATTCTTCTTCAATTATTCTGCAAGATCTATTATTTGCTTCGTATTAGGTTACACCCATTCCCTAACATGGTATCAGAGAGACTGGTTTAGACCTTGCCCATGGTCTACAAATCTTGTTGAGTCAGATATGTTTGTGATTGACTTTGGGCTGGTGATTTGTTGGTTGTAACTTGTGGAATCAGAGTAGATTTTCTAGATATAGAAGATAGATTCGAAGATTGATATTGTTATTTTGAATGGATCAAATTATGTTATTTTGGGCACTTGATATGGAAAACTAGTTGAAGAGTAAAGGAATTTGGAAATATACGAAGACCTTGATTCTAGATCCGATGGAAAACCATATGAAGTTCGTTGTCAATGGGAAGAAGGATGGGGTTGTGGGGGTGATCACGACCTATATATCTTGGGAGATTCGGTTCCGTGCCAGTGGAATAAACTACCCTCATCTAGTTTGGAAGAAACTAAAGTATTTGTTTCACAAAGTCAATGAAATTCATATCATGCAGTTAGAGAAAGAGTTGATATCTCATGATCCTCATTCCTTCAATAGAATTGAGAACTGTTGGGCACATGTAAAGGAGTTGTAGTTGAAATTGGGTGAATGTGGAAAGAATTATCATAAGAAAGATAAACAACTCATGGATTTGGTCTCGATGAATCTAAGAACACCATTCAATGTGTTCGTGTCAACATTCTGCACCAACGGACAAAAACACAACGAATACAGTAAGGATTATACCTTGGAATTTTTTTTTGGATTACTGATTATTAATGAACACAAATTGCTTGATGAAAGAAAAGCTTGGTGGAAAACATAAATTTCACTTGCTAAAGGAAAAGGGCAAGGTGAATCAAAAGGAAAGAGGACAATTTGATACCTCTCTACATAGACCATAATGCCTTGACCAAAAAACTAAAGGTAGGACTGATGAAACCTAGAAGAATCAAACGAAGAAGACATGTCGGTACCATGGAAAGGTTGGACACGTGGATAAAGTCTGCCACAAGAAGAGATATGACTTAGAGGAAAAGGTTAAATGATTTGAAGGAGACGTGTTGGATGTTTGTTGACTTGTTTATACTTTAACCTTCCATGTCAGAATTTCTCAAGCGTTGCTTTCTCTTTCTGCGTATAATGAATGGGTCATAAACTCTGGATGCACCGACCATATATCTAAGGATGCTTCCTTGTTCACATCCTTGGATAAAGTTGTGGAGTGAAAGATCTATGTTGCTGATGATGTTTCTCTTGACATTGTTGTCATGGTGATGTTCCCTATTGACATGGAAAGATTGTCGATGTCTATCATGTGTCGAACCTCATTGCAAATTTTCTATCAATTTCTCAATTAACAATGACATGTAAGATTATGGAGTTCTGGCCAGATCGGTTCTTTATCTGATATCTGAAAAATGGCCAGTCTATTATCACCGAAGGGTTTCTTCACCCAAAGGACAATTTGTGTAAGTTTTGTGACTTGACTCGAATCGTCCCAACTCTGAACCAACTACTCTCATTTCTCACACTGATGAACGAAGTCAAATTTGGCATGAATGACCGAACACCCAAATATTTTAAGTCTGCAGTCGATGGAAACAAAAAATATGGTTGCTCGTGTACCCAAAGTTTTTCCCCTTGATGGAGTTTGTAGAGGATTTACACTAGGTAAGAATCATCAGATACCCTTCGACCGTGGCAAAGTGTGGCTAGCAAAAAACCTCCTAGAGCTGGTTCACAATGATCTCTATTGCATGAATCTACCTTCCTTAGTAGGTGGAAGGTATATTTTTACATTTATTGATGATCTCTCTCGATTCACTTGAGTTTATTTTTTGGAAAAAAAAAATCTTGTCTTTGAAAAGTTCAAGGAATTTAGGGCCTTCGGTGAAAAACAATGTGGTCAACCCATCAAGTGCCTAAGATCAGATAGTGGTCGTGAGTATGTGAATCAACCTTTTGAAGATTACCTCGTTCGATTTGGTATTGACTGGAAGCGGTTGGTCCCTCATAATCCTCAATAGAATGATGTTTTAGAACAAAAAAATCAGACATTAATCAAAATGGCTAGATGTCTTTTCCAGGTCAAAAACTTGCCTCCTTTCTTCTGGGATGAATTTTTTTATTGTGCAAACTATCTTCTAAATCGAAGTTCAAATCGATTCGTAAACTCTGTGACTCTAGTTTAACGATGGTGTGCAAGAAATCCATTTGTCAACCACCTCCATGTATTTGGATGTGTTGCTTGGGCTCATATTCTAGATGATTGTAGAAAGAAGTTGGATGCAAAGATCTATGCTTGCATAATGATGGGCTACTTTGAAGAGTCTAAAGTCTATTGACTGTTTGACCCTATCAAATGACAGATCATTATCAAAAGAAATGCATGCTTTCATGAGAAATATTCAAGCATTAATTTGTTTAATTCTTTCTTTGGTTTACTACAGGATGGTCCCTTTGATGTTTTTTCCAACATTGGTTCTCCTGTTTTGTTTTTCAACAATTCGTCTGGACAATCGAACTCTGCTCCTATTTCTATTGGATCGTCGAACTCTCCTGAGTCGACTAGTAAGTGGATATCTATTTTGACTGGTCCTCCACCTCCTTTGATTGACACTGATCCTTCTTCTGATCAACCTTCTAGAATCGAAAATTGTTCAACCTTTTCTTGCTTACCTTGATGGGCTACTAATATGATTGAAGCTATTGGTTCCGATGTCGATGTTGTTTCCTTAGGCCGACAAAGTTGCAGTCAAAAGCAGCATGCTAGCGTTGGTTTGATGAATTGTGATATTGAAACTTGTGATCTTTTTACCTACTCAGATGCACAAGGACAACCTAGCTGGGAGCAGGCTATGAAAGCCAAGATGGATTCTCTTTCGAACAATCACACTTGGGATTCAATTCCTCAACCTCAAGGGAAAAACATTGTGAAATGTTGACGGGTCTATAAGACCAAAATTACCTTTGAAGGTGTTGTTGAGCATCATAAATCTCACTTGGTTGTGAAAGGATTCTCTCAATAAGAAGGCATTGACTACATTGAGACCTTTGCCCCTGTTGCAAAGATGAATTCTATTTGACTAATTCTTTCCCTTCCTGCTTGTTTTCGATGGTAGGTCCACTAGATTGTTGTGAAGAGTGCTTTCCTTCATGGTGACTTTTCTAAAAAAATTTCATGAAACAACCACCTAGTTTTGTGATAGATTCTAACCTTTTTTTTCGACTTCAGAAGTATTTTTACGGTTTGAAGCAAGATCCTAGAGTTTGGTATGCTAAGATCGACAATTTATTTCTCAATCTTGGTTTCAAACGTTTTGAATCTGATCATAGTTTATATGTACTCCATACTCATGGAAATACCCTGATTCTTGTTGTATATGTTGATGACCTCGTTGTAACTAGAAATAACATTGATCTCATTATTATATTGAAGAAATAACTTGTTGACTCCTTTGACATGACATACCTTGGTATTCTGCACTATGTTTTGGGTCTTCAAATATTACCTCTTTTCGATGGTTTATTCATTTCTCAATCTAAATATGTAATGGATCTCTCGACACGTTTCAATATGGTAGACTGTAATCCACGTGCTACTCTTTTTGAGTTTGGATTTAAGTTGCATAAAACTTGTCCTTCTCCCAAAGTTGATGCTACTCTCCATCGACAATTGTTCAATAGTCTTATTTATCTCACACACAGTTGACTTGACATTTCTTTTGTTATTAGTGTGGTTTCTCAGTTTATGCAGAATCCCATAGAAAAACACTAAAAAGATGTCAAAATGATTGTTCGTTATCTCAAGGGTACCTCTCATCTTGGTATCAAATTTTGTCGAAGTTTAGATTCATTAATTGACTTCACGGACTTTGATTGGGCATGTGACAATGATGATCAGAAGTACACCTTTGGCTATGTGTTTCACTTTAGCACTGGACTGTTGGTTTGGTTGTGAAAGAAACAAAAGGTAGTATCTTTATTGACTACCGAAGTCGAGTATCGTGTAGCTGTTAATGTAGGCACATAGTCAGTATGGATTCACCAAATCTTAAGTGAACTTGGGTTTCTTGTACAGACCTCAACTACACTCCATTGTGATAATCAAAGTGTGATTCAATTTGCTGACAATCCTGTTGCACATAGTAAAGTGAAGCATGTCAAGCTCCATGCTCACTATTTGAGACAATTAGTTCAAGAGAAAGTTGTCACTCTTATCTACTGCAACACAAATGATTAGATTGGTGCTATTTTTACCAAACCCTTGTTTGAAGCTAAGTTTATCAAGATCCATGCTATGCTTGGGATTCATGAAGCTACAATTTGAGGGGGGTGTCTTGCTGACTTAATTTTAGCTCCTCAATTTCCAGAGC
>ML810418.1:41999-52527 GCA_009831015.1 Picea engelmannii
CTTTTGAATTGTCTCCATGAATGCAGTAGCAATTGTACTGGATTTGAAAGGATGAGAGAGTGCACAAAAGTGTGTATACTTGGTAAGTTTTTCAACAATCAGCATGATGACACTCTTTCCTTCAGACTTCGGTAACCCTATGATGAAATCCATGGAAACCTCCTCCCAACATTGACTTGGAATGGATAATGGTTGTAAAAGACCCGAGGTCTTAATTGTTTCCACCTTATTTTTTTGGTAAACCAAAAATTCTGCCACAAACCTTTGAACATCAATTTTAAGGTCATCCCAAAAACATTCCCTCTTAACCCTGTGATAGGTTTTCAAAAATCCCGAGTGCCCTCCTACCGGGGAGGTGTGCAATTCCAAAAGTACCTTTTATTTGAGTTGGGATTTCTTACATAAATACAGGCAAACTTTGTACCATAGTGAATCATTTTCCATGTAAATGTATCAGATGCACTGGAATCCTGCTGCAACCTTTGAATGAGAGTCCACACTTCTTCGTCATTATTCCATTCATCCTTTGCTTATGTTATCCAATCAGATTGGATAATAGAGATAGCACAGAGAAATGCCTCAACATCTTCATCCTTTCTTGAGAGTGCATCTGCCACAACATTTTACTTCCCTTTTTTGTAGATGATTTCAAAGTCATAACCCAACATCTTGACCCATTTTTGTTGCTCTTTTGAATATAGTCTTTGTTCCAAATTTAAGGTTGTCATGATCTATTTTGACCTTGAAGTGCCTACCTATTATGTAAGGGTGCCATTGCTTCATTGGAGGTAGTATTGCCACCATTTCCTTCTCATAAATGGGTTTGTGTAAGTCCTTTTCCTCGAGTGGCCGAATTTCAAAAGCAAGGGGCCTTCCTTCTTGCATTAGAACAACACCAATGGAATTTCCCGAGGCATCACATTCCACAATAAAGTTTTTTGTGAAGTCTAGTGTGGTGAAGACAGGAGCTTTGCACATTGCCTCTTTAAGTTGTTCAAAAGCTTGAGTTGCCTCTGGAGTCTATGAAAATGCATCCTTCTTAGTTAATGTAGTTAAAGGTGTTGCTATTATTCCATAATTTTGAACAAACTTGCGGTAGTAACCTATCAAACCAAAAAATTCTCTAAGATTCTTCAATGTTTTGGGAATTGACCAGTCCATAATGGCTTTAATCTTGTTAGGGTCTACTTTGTCACCTTCACGAGATACAATATGACCCAAATACTCTACCTCCTTCACCCCTAAGAAACATTAGGACGATTTGGCATATAGTTGTTGCTCCTTTACTAGATGTAGCACCCTATCAACATGTTGAACATGATCTTCCCAAGACTTGCTATCGATTAGTATATCATAAAAAAACAATATCACAAATTTTCAAAGGAAGGGCTTGAAAATGGAATTCATCAATGCTTGGAATCTGGAAGGTGCATTCATAAGGCCAAAAGGCATAACCAAAAATTCATAATGGCCTTCATGAGTTCTGAATGTTGTTTTTGGGATATCTACTTCCTTCATTCTAATCTGATGATACCTTGAACGAAGATCCAACTTTGTGAAATATATTGCTCCATGTAGTTCATATAACAATTCATCAATGACGGGAATGCAAAACTTATCTTTAATGGTGAGCTTGTTGAGCTCTCTATAATTTGGGCACATATGCCATGATTCCTCTTTCTTGAGTACTATTACCACTGATGAAGAGTAAGAACTTTGGCTACGTCTAATAAGAACTTTGGCTAGGTCTAATAATGTCAGTCTCTAACATTTCTTCAACCATATGCTCAATTTCACTCTTCTAGGCATAAGGGTATCTGTAAGGCCTGATGTTAGGAGGAGCACTCCCAGTAATTAAGTGAATAACATGATCATGATCGCGGGTGGATGGAAGACTTCTGATAATTTCTTCAAATAATTTGGAATTCTTATCAATGATCCCTTGGATATCTAGGGGAATAAATGGCCTAGATGTTTGAACATCTAGTGAGCATAGTTGTACAATTACATCCTGATTCCACTTTTTCAATAATTTTGTCATTCCATTAGAGCTTACCACCTTACTGGGTTTCCTTGTGATACCCCTCAACTCAAATCCTTTCCTTCCAATGAAAATTTCATGAAAAGTTCTTGAAAATTAAAAGCCATTGTTCCCAATGATTGCAACCATTGGACTCCTATATGACATCAAAACCACCCATGGGTATATAAATCATTGGACTATTCATTACATATTGCCCCATAGTAAGATTGATCTTATGGATTTTTCCTAAGCAACTGATATTTCCTCCATTTGCAATCATTACTTGAAACTCTAGCACTGGATATATAAAGCAATTGAGAGCCTTGGCTAAATTACAGTGAATGAAATTATGAGTACTACTAGAATAAATTAACACTATTACCTTTTTCTTTTTGATATATCCTTCGATCGTTAGGGTTTGAGGAGTGATAATTCCAACCAATGCATGACATGATATGGTAGGAATCATCTCTTCAGAAGAAATCTCTTCCTTGTCTTCATCTTGAGATGGTTCTTGTTATTGTTCTTCTTCCTCTTCACAATCTATGTAGAATAATTTCTTCTCACCAAACTTATGTCCCTTACTGTACTTGTTTTCACAATTAAAGCATAACATTTTTCTTTTGTTTCCTCCAATTTTTGAAGTGTTAACCTTTTAGGTTGAGGTGGTTGAAAAGAAGGAACATTATTCTATCGATAGATGTTAGGGTTGGTCCTTCTAGTAGCCATAGCCATATTTTTACTTTCAACATTTCTTGACACTCTGAACACATTCTCCAATGATTAAGGTTCCCAAAGGTGAACCTCATGTTTAATGTTATCCTTTAAAGTTCCTCTGAAAACATCATTCAGGTGCTCATCTGGAATATCCGCTAGCTTTATATTCAATCTTTGGAAGTTCTCAATGTGCTCTACAACTTAACCATTTTTCTTGAGATTTATCAATTGGCTGAAGAATATATTGCTCCTTGTATCCTCATAGTGTGCTAACATTTCTTCCATGAAAATTGTCCAAGTGGCAAGTGATTTGTGAGAAAAAATCCATCGATATCACACAAACTGATTGGGTTCTAAATATTAAGATGCAATTCGTACCTTTATTGTGTGTGGCACATCATGTGATTGGATCCTTGCCATCAAACTTCCTCATATCGATCTTAGGAAAGTGGTTGGTCTTCAAACCAAAGATGGAGTTTCTCTAGTCTTGATTCATCTTACTTGTGTCCTCATCATAAATTTCATGGGATACATTGCCACTTCTAGATGGCCTCTCTATTAGCAATTTTTTTCAACCCTTCCATGATCTCCCCTTTTAAACCATCCATCGTAGTATCCATTATCGCTTCGAGCTTAGCTTCAGTTGAATCCATCATCCTTTGTAGTTCATATTTTGTAACTTCCTTCTGTTTTAAATCATTTATGTCCTTGCGAATTTCTTCACCTTCATCAAGAATCCAAGTAGGATTGTCTGAAGGCTTATTTGGTGTATAAGTTCCCTTTTTTGGTGGTATGTTGGCCAAGTATCACTGCAAGGCAGGAATTCCTAATTGGTTTAGACAAAGGTCTTCAAAGACAAGGGAGTGTCTGGTGCTATAGCTCTCTAATATATGTGCAGGGTCCAACAATATCACTCGACCCAATATCTCAAGGAACTAACTAAGGAGGCTTGACCATGCCCTTAGATGTACTATCCGACTACCCATGTACTAGAGAGTGATCTCCGCAGGTGCTGTTCTCGGTGTACTATAGCAACAAGACGATCAAATGGTTTACTCGGTTGGTCTCAAGATTCTAGGGGGTATCCCGATGTATGCCATATATGTGGGATCTAAAATCCATATTAGTGTTGTCTAATTCAAAACCATTTGAAAGGGGCCTTCCGATATACTCTAGGTACGTGGAATAACCACACAGTCCCCGGGTTGTAGCGCTGACAGGTAATGGCAACTCCTACATTTAGAGACACCGGAATACGCCTGTACATGAAAATCCCTAAGTTTCTCTCAAATTTATGTGATACTCCTTTTATCCCACTTTATTCCACTTTTTGAATTTCCCCAATTGGATCTTCTAGTCAAAAGATATGCAAATTTAAAAAAAAACAAAAAAACGCACCTTTTAAACCCTGAATTGGACACTGTTTTGTTAGCTGACCTTTCTTCTGTTGTAGCTCTATAATTTCGGCCCTTTTAAGTCTAACATTTTGTCCTAAGGTAGCGTGATGTGTCTTCTTTTCAACCCCACATATTAGAACAAGATTGGATTGCCCAAGAGAATTGTATGATAACTTTCCCAAGATGTGCTGATTTTCCCCTTTCAGGAGAGTGAACTTGTACGACCTGCCTCGTGCCACTGTCTTCACTCCAGAACTTGAAATTTTCACCTGTAAAACTTCGGGTCGTACCCTAACCAATGGAATATGTCTCACTCAATTTGGAGGTCTTTAGCTTCATATATAACACTTTTCCCAAGAAAACCTGTTTTAGATTGAATTCTGGACCAACCAAAAACCCTAATTTCCTCAAAGAATAAATTTCAGAGTAAAAAAAATAAAGGGAGTAAATTTGAACACAAGGTAGTTCACTATTCCTCCTTCATACTGTAAAAATTTCAGAACCTGAAACCAAGCCGAAAAAAATTGGGAGCCAAAATTCCAGGAAGACCTGTTTCAGACTAGTTTCAGAATAGTAAAAAACCCTAACTTGGACAGAATGCATCTCCAAAAATATAGTGAATCAAGATCTGAAATTTGGAGCCAATTTATCTCTATATGTCTTCTCTACACCAAATAAATTTTATATCCCTAAACCTTCTAGAAAAAAAAATTGTAGCAAAAATTTCAAGAAGACTTGTTTTGAAGAAGCTAGTCCCGAGGATTGTCTAGCTCTGATACCAAATGTTAAGAACCAATTATCCAAAATAGCATAAAAACCTCAGAATAAGTACTCCACACCTGGAAAAAGATATAAATTCAGATAATAAGCCTCTTTGAGGGGGATACCTCCTTATACATCAAATGAATTCACAAATACAAGATGATTCTAAATGAAAAGGTCTCCTTGGCATATATAGGAGACTAGGGGGTACAATTACAACTAATGGACCCAAGCTGACATAAATAAAATAAAAATACTAATGTGATATGCCCCAATGAAGGGGTAATGTGCCATTATTTATGGCTTAACAATATTACGACTAATAGCTTCTTCCCTCCCATGATTGGTAGGAAGGGAGTTCAGAGTCTCCAGGTCCATATCTTCCAACACACGATGCACTATATTTTCTTCCTTTAGGTTTCCTGAACAAAGTTTTTGGACATTCTATGGTTGGAAGCTACTAAGTGCAAATATTTAKTTAAAATGATAACCATGTTTCTCAACATATTACACTTAACATCCAATTCATCAATTTTTTGCTTATGTTGTACAAGTTATTCATTATTATAGTTTTTTATGAATTGCACTAGTGTTTCATTCTCGTGGAGCTTAGAGGTCACCWAGAAAATGAAAGATTTGTTACATTGAATTGACTTCTCGTGTATTCTCAATACCCTCCTAAATTCATGTGCTTTTCTATAATCCATATGAACAATAGACTTCAAAAAACAATAAAACYAGAGCTCATGTGTTGCAAGGCTTAGACTGAGGCCSAACTAAGKGGTCCCAAAGAAATCCCCGTTTCCAAGACTCAATGGAAAAAACCCCTTCTCCATAGATACATTCCAAAGAACCAAAATTTCCTAGAGATAAGAAACAAGACGACAAAGGGTTCGGTGCTCAAAATATACCAAATAAAAATCACCCAATAAGACTCCTAAGCATTGAGAAGTTCCAAGTAATGTGAAGGGTCTATACCAAAAAGACTCCAGAGGAACCAAGGGTCCTGAATGTAAATTAGCACCACACACAAAACCTTGCCTAGAGCCACACATAGAACAATCACACCCAGAGGAACACGTAGAGCCACACACAAAGCCATACACATACAGACTTCTTCTTCACACCTTAAGGAAAATTATGATAAACTTAAGTTTCAAAGTTCTAACCAAAGTTGAATAGACAATCTTACTGGGATTGGTCGAGTAGTTTTCCCCTTTGCATCACAAATAGAGACCTTCCTCATTGCAAAAAATCATCCCAACTTGTCGAAACAACCCTTCCACGATAGGTTCAAGAGATGAAGCAACCATTAATTAATACATGTGAGTGAGGGGAGTGTACATCCTTTCCAATCTATACTCTATACTTGAAATCCATGGCAATGATTTACTAATAAGTGGAAATTAATTACCATGTTGAGTGTCCTTGTCTTTATGATCAAAGGTTACTGAGGTTGTTAAGGAAAGGGATGAAAGCACCAACCCTCATTTTTTGAATGAGCCCATAACTATAAACGACCACTTCATAAACTATTACTTCATTGGCCAATGAATCTACCTGATCATTATGCTCTTGGAGAACTTGATAAAAGAAAGCCTTCTGCAAACTACCAATCTCCTTTGGAATCGAGCTATGATTGAATAACATTTACTATGTGAGGGGACTATTTTCAAAACAATAAGATTGATTATTATGTTGAATCTTTGATGACAATCAAAGAGCTTGGTTTGGCTTGTTTTTCTAAAAGGATACCCAAGTTAAAATGCTTGTGATTACTCCATACATAGTTTATGTTATGGTACCTTGTGCTCTAATGTTTGCAAGTTTAAATGTTGCCTATTTGAAAGTGCCCATGCAAAATTACCACAACAATTCCAACTCAGTATCCTCATTAGTCATTGAATAAAAGCCCAAACAAGACCAACAGGCCAAAAGATAAAAAAACATTTTAATGTTATAACTAGTATGCTTTATTGTTATAACTGGTATGTTGGTATCTATGCAGTGTGCCAATTTGCAAAGAAATTGCGATATACATTTCAATTTCCCCACCACTTGTGATGATTTTTCTTATAATTGTCAAATGTATTTCTCAAAGACAAGGCTTGATAGTAGCAATAGTTAAACCCTTATGTAGATTCAAAGTTCAATGGAACAATATATTACACTCACTTGTTGAAAGGAGAAAAATAACACTACAATATGTTTATTGCTCCTTTCCACAAATTCTTCATATTATACACATTGAAAAATAAGTGGGTCTCATACACCAATTTGGTGTCTGGCTTGGCTGTGGCCTTAAAATTCGATTATTATTATTATTTAATATATGAAAACACCTTACCTCACCTCACCCAACTTTTTAAAATTAATAGATCAATGAATTTACTTGCATCAAGCATATTTATTTTACTCTTTGTCTTATCCACACAAAATATGTCATTTCACATGATTGCTCGTGACAATGGATAAATGTTTCAACAATAAAATTGCAATTCTTGAACCAAAAGAGTAACTACGAACATTTCTAAATCCAAATCGTATGAACATATTTATTAATAAAAGTTTTAAATCTACCTCTTCCTTCCTTTTACTAGTTTAATATATTATATTATTTTATTTTAATTTTCATTGTGTATTATTTTGTTTTTTGGTTTAGTTTCTCCAATTGTTAGGGTTTATAACTTTATAATAAATTAGCATAGATCCATTTTAAACTCATATCTATCAAGCATCGAGAGGGATCAAATTTCTTAAGGTGTAATTTTTTTATTATTTAATTCCATGTCATGTATTAATTCTTTCATACTAAATGATAAAAAAATTATAAGTTAAGAAAGTCTATCCCTCTCGGTGCTTGATAGATCCAAGTTTAAGATGGATATATGATGGTTTAATTTTGTATATGTTATCACATACATGTACGTATGTAGTTATTCATTTTTTATTAAAGTTTTTGTTGTTGTTGTCATGTAACATAACATTACACAACATCTCCCCCATACTGAGCAATAGAGCACCTCGTTACTCTCGGTGCAAAAAAAAATAACAATGGTGGATACAAGTAAAACATCAATGGTTATATATTTTAGTTAACAACAAAGAAAGTAGCCAAGAAGTACACACATGCAAATAGAAGAGAATATAAAAACAAGTACATGAGACTGACTTATATATATATATATATATATATATATTCAAAATGTTATTTTCTTATTGTTTTCATATGCTTTGTAATGGAGTTGGAAAAAATCAACCTTTTTGGTGAGTCTGTTTTTTTGGTGAGGCAAAGTTCTATCCCAATACACTTATTTTTTCAAAATTTTGAAAATCTAGATTGTCTTAAAATGGTCCAAAACCCTTGAGAGCAAAGTTTCCATCAATCAAATGAGATTATACCACGAGCGTAACAAAATAGACTTGAACCTCTTAATTTTGGGTAACATCTTGTCTCATAGAAGCAAAGAGGTTGGGAAAAATTGAGCATAAAAATAACCTAATTCATGTTAAGGTAAGCTCTAATGACCATAAATATGGCATACTTAGTGAAACTATGAGTTTTAAAGGGTCTATAATATTTATAAATGAAGATCTCATTCCAAAAGATAAAGCTAAATTAAGGAAGGGTTCAAAAGGTAGAAGAAGCTAGGAAGGAAGGAAAACATGCAGTAATTAGAAATATAAGAACTATTGTTAGGGGCGGGGATAAAAAAGATAATTATAAATAGGAATTCGAGACACTTCATATCCTCTCTTGGAACTATTGTGGTTTTCCATGGAGCAAAGGTCCCATGTTGAGTTGGATCTTGAGTGAAATTGATATTATACTAGTTGTTGAAACTTGGGAGCATGAAGAATCCAAGGTCCCTAACATAGAAGGATGTGTCTTGTGGTAGGTACGTAAGAATAGATCCTACCACAAAGGGATTGGATGCATCATTTTTTATATAAAGAAGAACAATTTTTCCCATACTATGTTTCACAAGAAAGACATTTTCAATCTGTAAATGCAGATGGAGATTTCAAATATTAGTGATAGTAAGATTAATCTATAGCAATATGTTATTTTGCACATATTAATTATACCATTTATAAGAAAAACAACCTAGATAAAATTTGTCCCTATAATGGATTAGAAAAATATATTCATAGGTTGAGAAATGAAGGCAACATCCTCTTACTAGGAGACATTAATACTAGAACTGGAACTAACCAAGCTATTATCTTAAGAAATGATTCCAACCCTAATCCTCTATGGATAGATGATAACCTTGTTTTAGCTAGCCAATTTCTTTATAAACTTTGAAGACTTGGTCAAGAATTCGTTCAGGTTTTAGCTGATCAAGCTATGTAGCTCTCAAGATCTAATAATTTGCAATGGTCTAATGAAGTGGTGGATTTTCTGGACATCTCATCACTCAGTGTTGCCTATCGATATGCTGTTAAAATTGAGCAGAAGTTTAAGCACCAGAACAAACGGGAGTTCGGGTCTGCAAATCCACAACAACCAAAGTATGACAAAGACAACCCTAACAAACAGTCTCCCCAAAACCAGTCCAAGCCACATGAAAAGAAGGGTCACGGGAAGACAAAGAAGGACACCAGAAAATGGTGCGATTTCCATAAAAGCCCCTGGCACAACACCGATGAATGTTGCTTAAAACAGTCATTGGTGGCCGAGATCAAAGACAAGGAGCCGAACCCTGATTTAGAATCTGATTCTAAAAATACTGGTAAAAGACAGATTATCGACGCAGACCCCACTGCTATTGTTGCGACCGCAAAAATTCAACCAGAAGAAACAATAGATCCAAAAGAGGGGGAGCACCTTTTTCATTCACAGATGTGGGTGAAGGGGACCCCGCTGCATTTTATTATTTATAATGGAAGCCAGAAGAACCTCATCTCAGCAGATGTCGTCAAACAGTTGGGATTGTCGACAACACCACACCCGCAACCATACAACATCGGGTGGCTTCACCAAGGACGAGATCTTCGTGTCAGCCAATAATGTCGATTGTCATACGACATCCAACCCTTCAAGGATGAGGTATTATGTGATGTTGCCCCACTGGATGTCTATGATGTTCTCTTGGGCCAACCATATATGTGGAAACGCCATGTTATCTATGAGTCTCGACCCCGTAGTATCATTATTACTCTGGGGTGTCATCTCTATAGGATACCAGAGGTAGTTCCAACTACTGCCCCACCTAAACAGTGTCGCAAGGTAGTATCTCATACTACAAAATTCATCTTCTCCACAATCTGTTCAAAAGGGGAACAAAAGGATACTACAACCACTGCAGCCTCGACCCAAGCACCTTCTATCCACCAGAAGCAGGTCGATAAGGTTGCAACAAAGCACATAGATTCCTTCTGCACATAGTCATCTCATGTAGCCAGATTGGTTAAAAAGGTCCAACCCTTCCAGCCACAGGTTTGTGACGACCTTCAACAAACCAAGCAGTGCAACGGTTCCAACAATGCAAGCAACTCACCAAGATTCAGATTCAACAATCACTTTCCCCTCTCCCTCGGGAACTCAACGCAATGGATACCATTGCTTCCTAAGGAGGGAGGATTGATCCAGGTGGATATCGGTGGCCACCCACCTTCTCCAACT
>ML810418.1:54916-65534 GCA_009831015.1 Picea engelmannii
AATGTGGATCTATACTCTGATGACTCAGACTGATCATAGCCATGAAGAATACACAGTGGATCTACGAGATGACAAGACATAGCCACGACCAAAACAAAGTGGATCTATGTAACAATGTATGTGTTATTTGTCCAATAGAAACTCCTTCGCAACCTGGGCAAAGCATGTGTCAGAATGACGACTCAACCCAGGGTCTTCTTACCGATCCCAATGTGGTAAGATTCTAACCATGTGAATAGAGGTCTTGACATCGAACATGGCAGGGACCACTTGATTACCGGTCAATGGTGTGAACCGTTAACAAGTGCGAGGGAAATCAACATTAATGTCAATGACTCCCAAGGTACCCTAGTACATTCCACCGAATGTGAATAGATGAGTTGAGTTCGAACATCCGTGGAATCATCCGATCAGAGGTCAATGATGTAAACCTACTGTCGAATGCGAGGAGGCCTGCCATTGAGGCATGCAGGTCCCAAAGTACTAACTGGTTTCTAAGTCTGATTCCCGGATAATGTGTTGAAGTCGACAAGAATAGACTCGTCGAGGGAGGGCCTTGATATATCCCCCATCAACGACATGAAACAGACATGGAGATGTAATGGATAGGTCAAATGGAGATGGACTGACACAGGTTTTGAGGCAAGATATTTGGGATGGTTGACTCTCGAGGTGGATACTTCCCTTGAACACTGAGGCACAATAGCGAAAACATGACATGGACCAAAACTATGCAGTGGATGCTGTGACTTGCATCGGGTGATCCAAAGGAGCGAAAGGAACTCGAAGGATTGGTTCAGTGCAGAGGTTCAGCGGATTATGATACGTGCAAATGACAAAGTGTCGTGTTCAAGGGCGACTTTAAGAAGTGCCGGAAGATGTTCTCAAGAGACTGCTTGTCTTGCTCCTTTCAATTTTTTCCCCCATCCAGATAGATGAGTACCTCTTTTTGATTTAATGAGCTCAAGGAGGATAACACATGCTCGATATAACTCACCTTCGGTAAGTTCCTCTTCCTTCGTTTAACGAACCGAAAGAAGTAAGGGTTCGGTCCCATATGGGCCTGTCGATGTGTGTTTTAACGAGTCCAAGGACAGAAAACTCGAAGGTTTTTCGGGATTATAGAGTTTGGAAAAACACTTAAAAGAGAACTCTCTCAGTTCCTTTTTCGTACAGTAATCTAACGAGACCAAAAAAGGGGTAAACTATCGCTCGAAAGACGCCCTTTCTGACCTTTTAACGAGTGTGAAAGGAAGCAAGGTCACTCAACAATCTTTTCATATTTAGAGAGTTTGAAAAGGGTTTAAAGTAGACTCCAGGGGGGTTCCTTTTTCGTGTGTTCATGTATTCGTACGGGTCTGAAAAAGAGATAAAACTTTACCTGGTTACATTCTCATATTATCAAGCTCGAGAACGAACTAAGATTATGCTCATAAGTGCGACAAGGTGAATAATCCATCAGGACTGTCAGAAAACCTACGATGCCAAAACTACAAACCAATGTTTAGTGAAGCCAATATATTATTTGAGAAACCCACAAATGACCATACCTTATGAAAAACGAAAGTTTATAAATAACAATACAATGAAAATTTTAGTTACCATTTCATTTTGCACAGGATTTTGGAGTAGTGGAGAATCTCATTTTGCGGTGGATCTTGTGTTGTTCGCTGCCGGAGCTACGGTTGACCGTTTCGCTCGCCATTCAGACCAGGTAGGTGTCCATTTCATCTTCTTTCAATTACATGGTTTAGTATCCATTTTTATAGCATTATTTATTTTAAAATACGAAGCCCTAAGTTGCCCCAAATAGAACCAAATCGGCCTCTTTAAAAATCAATGGGAAAAGGGGATTCTTTTACAAAAACGCTTTAGAAAGGGATGGCTAGGATGCCAACGCCCCAATAGTAAATTAAGTAGGTCGTTTTTTAGCAAGGAATCCATAAAAAAAATCTTCCCATGTGCCCACGCAGCCCCAAATTCGTTTTGATTTTTTAAAACGTTTTCATTGTTACTTGATGAATGTTAAATGGCTAGGGAGGGCATGGTAGTTATAAAAGAGTGTGTGGTCACTTTTAAATGATGTGGGCACCTTATTTCATATTTTAAATTGCTTTTGAAAATTGCCGAAATTGCCAAAATGTGGAAATAATGGATTTCTTGATTTTTTGTTTTGTAGATAACTCCGACGACCATGATCAAGTGAAAGGAAAAAGAACATGAGATGGATGAATTAGCTTCCTTTCGGAGTCCTCGTACACGGGCCACCTTGCGGGCTTGTGGTTTGCTCAAATTCTTCAAGTTACAAAAAATGAAGAAAGAAATTTTATTACTTAAGCATATGATTGGCCTATGGGATGTTGCAGAGCAAGGATTTCGAATTGGCACACAACTTTTAACCATTGAGTTAGAAGACATGTAATTTTTGACAGGCCTCTCGAAAAGAGGGGTCCCCATATCGTTCTCCAGGCAGAGGGCACTACCCGAACAAGTGGACATGTATCTGACACACCACTGTATCCCAGGAGCAAGGCTGGTAGGGGGTAGAATCCCTATCAAGGACATTCAAGAGCTACCCCTCCGGTCTATACTGTTTGCCATCACGAGCGTGAAAGGAAGTACTAGCGCTCATCTGGCTTCAAGATCGCAGGTGGCTTATGGTGTTCAGTGTTTGGAACCAACACTGTTCAACTGGAGTGCAGGGTTCCTTCGAAATGTGAAGGAACAGATTTCACGGTGCAGGACAGGACAAAAGCAGTTCGGTTATGGCTCATTTTTGGTCTCGTTTTTCCTAGAGCGCATACCCCAGATGCAGCCTCAGATAGCACTGGCGGTGCGACCAGTGGATGAACCGAGGATGGAGAGGTGGACTAGTCTGTCTCCAAGGCTAGTATCGGAGTCGGAGTTCCGTTTCACTGGCGATTTCTTTGCCTGGCTGAGACGACAGTATCTATGGATATAGGACTTCCCTTATGCTGAGGTAGATTTCTGCAGGAGCATGGATTTGATTTTGCCCGCGGGGGAAGACTGGGATGTATCAGGTAAGAGACTGAACCATACCTTGTCTAGTTTTTTGTTTTTTAAGTTTTTGATGTATATGTATTTTTTTGGGTATATAGAAGAGTTTTTAACAGATGTGTTGTTTTCAACATGCAGACAAGGGAGCAGTGTGCTCGACCGATATACCGATACCAGGACGTCATGGGGGAGTCCCGATTGCAGCAGATCTGGAAGTACCAGTGATAGGTATCCTGGAGGTTGAGAGAAACCTCCAAGGCCTTACGATGGGCATTCCTCCTTTACGGAGGGGAGAAATGCCTTTACATCTGCAGAGGCACACTGTGGGAGTACCAGAGAATATCAATTCTCTATTGAGGCGCGTAGTGCGCGCGGTGATGTGTTACTCGCAGCACAATGTAGTGCGGGGAGATTAGAGTCTCTCCGGTGATCATATTTTTGTATGCCTTGTCAGGCAACGTTGTATGGGTGAAAAGACCCAATATTTTGCTCTTCTACATACTTTTTGATGTAATCCAAACATTTCAGTCACGCCATATATATATATACAGTTTCGAGTTTTTATAGTGCCAATGATTTGTACATGATGATGTTTGTGATGTGTTTTAATTTACATGTAATGTACAATTTTGCTTTCCTTAACTCTTATATGTGGGCAAGATACCGATCCATGATATAATTAGCTAATGAATCTGAAACACTATTAAGTTCTCTTGGAATGTGTCTATATTCAATGTAATCGAACATTYGTTCAAGACGACAGACTTGTAAGTGTAGGCGTAGCAGGATAGGACTACGGATAGCGTAGATACRGTTGAGTTGATAAACCACGAGTTGGGAGTCTAAGTAGATAATGATACAAGAGATACCTAGAGAGGAGGCTTGGGTCAACAATCCAATGACAAYGTGATATTCTGCCATATTGTTGGTTGCTGGTCCTAAGCAGATACCTCTTGAACTCACCACCTCATCAAWTTGGTAAATAACCCATGCTGTCGAAGCAATGTTYCGGGTATGTCGGCTAGCGCCATTCGCGAACCCAAAAAAGATAGGAAAGGAAGACGTCATCTGCGCATGAAAACACAAGCACARTCATGAGTGACAACGATAAAGACTCGAGCACRCGAAAGAAAAAGACACACCAAACTAAAMTACAATAATGTACAAAGTACAGATGCTAGGTGATTTAGGCATAGTACTTTTTAAGGTAAAKCCCGTTTCGAGGCTCTCCTAAGGAAATTCCATCATGATCAACTAATTCGTAGGCACCTCTATGTAGARCATGCTTCACGATGTAAGGACCATGCCACATAGGTTCTAACTTTCCTGTCCCCAATTTRTCGTGAGCTTGGTCRTAAACGAGGACTAAGTMTCCTTCTTCAAAAGTTCGAGGGTGGACAGATTTGTCATATTGACTCTTAATTCGTTTCTGATGTGCCTCATTGGCGAGAGCAACATCGCGACGTGTTTCGTCCAGTTTGGATAAATATAAGAATCGTTCTTCTTCAGTAGAARTGTGGGGCAGGAGYTCTATTTTYAGTTTGAGTGATGGAATCTCACACTCGATTGGTAGGACGRCTTCAATGCCATAGACCAACTGGAAAGGGGTGAATCCAGTTGAAGTTTTCACAGAGGTGCGATAAGCCCAGAGAGTGGAGAAAAGTTGTAAATGCCACGATGTTTTGTTTTCCCCTACCATGCGTTGGATCATGGTTTTTAGGACTTTGTTGATGGCTTCAACTTTTCCGTTCGCTTGTGGGTAGTAAGGGGATGATTTTTCATGGCGAAAACCCAATTTGACATGTAACTCGCTCATCATCTGGTTTTTGAAGTGTGCACCATGATCAATGACAATGGCATGTGGTACCCCAAAATGAGTTATAATATGGTTGAAAAGGAACAGAGCTGCAGTACAGCCATCGTTCATGAAGGTAGGCATAGCCTCAACCCATTTGGTGAAGTAGTCGACGACGACGATGATGTAACCGTGCCCCCCGGTTGAGGTAGGCTTACACTGCATGAAATCGATGCCCCATTTGGCAGAGGGGCCAATGACGATGATGGGGTGCAACACAGTAGGGTGGGTGCGTGCCTTCTTGTTAAAGATTTGGCAGGGTGGGCATTTTTTGACAACCTCGATGCAGTCTTTAAAAATCGAGGGCCAAAAGTAGCCGACACGTAGGATTTTTTGGGCTGTGGCCATCCTGGAAAGGTGACTGCCACAGGCACCAAGATGAAAATCGTTCAAAATGCGTTCATCTTCTTCGTGAATCAGACATCGCCGAAGGATGGTGTAAATACCACGGTGATATAAGGTGTCACCGATGATGAGATAACGACGAGAGTGGTGACGAATGCATCGACGCTCTTCGCGAGAGATGTTGGGCTGAAAACGTTGAGTTTGAAGGTAGAGGAGAATGTCCCCGTACCAAGGATCAGAGGTGCTGATGAGGAAGAGAGATTCATCGGGTAGAGAATCTCTAGTTTCAATGTCTTCATCGACACGAGGGAGAGCACAGATGTGCTCGACAAACACCAAGGGCTTTTTGGCTTTGGCCTTCGTAAACTCGAGATTGAATTCTTGGAGAATAACAATCCATTTTGAATATTTTCCCCCAAGTACTTGATGTGTCAAGACGTGGTACATAGGGTTGGAGTCTGCGATTACTGTGGTGGTGCGTAATAAGATGTAATGGCCGAACCTCTGGACAGCAATGACGGCTGCCAGAGCCAGTTTCTCGACATGCGAATATCTGAGTTCGGGTCCAGATAAACTCTTGCTCAGATAATAAATCACATGTTCTTCGCCGTTGGGGTCTTCTTGAACTAACACCATTGCAATGGTGGAAGTAGAAGCGGCCAAGTAAAGGATATAATCCTTTGTATATTCGGGGGGATGTAACAAAGGTGCATGGGTCAAAGCGTGATTGAGGGCATCGAATGACCGTTGGGCAGTGTCATCCCAGATGAAAGGGATGTTCTTTTGCAGTAACCGCATAAATCCTTTAGTGATCTCAGCATAGTTGCAGATGAAACGACAAAGAAAGTTTTCTTTGGCTTGCAAACTTTGGAGTTGGGTTACATTGGTAGGTGGGGGTAAGACTAGGATGGCCTTAATATTTAAGGGATCCATCCTGATCCCATCTTTGGAGACAATGAAATTGAGGAGTCGACAACAAAAATGCATTTGTGTGGGTTCAGAGGAATACGGTAGAACCTACATCGAAGAAAAATCGCCCGTAAGTGATCGATGTGAGCGAATCGATTTGGCGAATGGGCGGGTAAATCGTCGAGGTATGGTTCTACTATATGTTTGATGTCGTGGAACGCGTACGACATGGCCCACTGGAAAGTGGCACCAGCATTTTTAAGGCCAAAAGGTAGCTTTCGGTAGGCGAAAGTACCCCAAGGGCAGATGAAGGCTGTCTTATGTTGATCAACAGGTAAGATTTCAATCTGGTTATATCCAGAAAAGCCATCCATGAAAGAGAAAATTACGCTCCCTGTGCAATTATCGATGATTTGGTCGATGAAGGGTGTAGGGTAGTTGTCCTTGGGACAAGCTTTGTTGAGATCTCGATAGTCAACGCAAACATGGATGGTCCCTTGTTTCTTGGCAACCAGGACAAGGTTGGAGACCCATTCTGTCAAAGGGACGGGATAAATAAAGCCAGATTTTAGAAGTTTTTCAACTTCCGCCTTTATAGCTGCGATTTTCTTGGGATGAACCGGGCGAAGCTTTTGTCAAACGGGTTTCACGTCAGGGTAAGTTTTGATTTCATGCACGACGATTGACGGGTCTATCCCGGGCATTTCCTCGTAGCTCCATGTGAAGACATCGCAGAATTCTTTAAACAAAGCGGTGTAAGAGGTTAATGTTTTCCACGACACCTTTTTTGATCGAAATGTCAATCACGATTGTAGTGGAGATGTTACCCATGTTCCCCTCAGAGAGAGTATCTTGTGTGAGGATAGCAGATTGCAGAGCATCGGTAACATCGGGAGGGGAGACAGAGTGTATGTCTCGGTGAATTTCTTCTAACGATGGAAGAAAAGAGGATCGATGATGGTTATCATCCCAAGGTAAATCGTCGATGTTGAGCATTTCCATAATCGATTCATCAGAAGGGAAAATGTGGGAAATGTAATTGACGACAGATGATAGGGAATCCAACCATGAGGGCATCGAATAGGCATCAGGTGCTAATGAATGTGAATTGTTGGGAGAGGGAGAGGCCGATTGAATAGCTACGTATGCAGCCTCAGCTGGGCTAAGTGGCATAGTGTCACTGAGCACATCGAATTCCAAAGGACTAGGTACAATCCAAGGATCAGATGATTCCAAGGATTGATAAGGCATAGTCGAGACCATATTGACGACGACAATATGATGTACGGTAGGTGGAAGTGGTGTAGGGAAAGTACCCATAAGGCTAGAATATTTCAATAAGCCAACACCAACGCTTTCATACGTAACTGGGTGGTCTCCCAAAAAAGGAATGTTGTTGGTGGCAGGGATGCGAGCGTCGGGTGTACAAAAATCAAGCTGATCGAAGGTGACAATTTTTCCTTGATGGGGGAATTGTACACATCGGAACACCGACGAGGTGACAACAGTCATAGCGTAGAACCAACTTCTTCCGAGTAATAGGTTGTAATCGAGGGGGGCATCGATCACCTCGACGTCAACGGTAACAGTTTTGCCGCCCAACTGAACGACTAAGGATTGTAATTATCCGTGAGGATGAAAACCTCATCCATCGAAAGCGCGTAACATCGTAGGGGATTTATTAAGGGCAGGTGATTTTAAGCCTTTCCAACAGGCTAGAGACATGACACAGGTAGAGGCTCCCTCATCCAGGATAGTTCGGTGGATTTGTTGATTGTGAACAACAACATTGATTTGGAAAGCTAACTGGTGGGACAGTCGCGGTTGATGATCATCCAGATTAAACGTGAGGTTGTTTGATGACTCGGGATCGAAAGCGCCGATAGCGGCTAAGAGCGTTCTACGTTGGCTGGGACAGTGTTGTAGAACTTCCAAGGCGGACATAACACACGGTGCTTGGGCCAAATATTCTACAATGTTGTAATTTTGGGCCGCCCGTGAATTAGGATTGAAAGTAGATTTCCGGATGGTGCTCTTAGGAGGGCGTAAGATGGAGTCAAAAGAAGGTTACTCAATCTGGAGTGGCCCGAATGGAGGGCTAACATACGGAGGATTTGCAGAGGATGGTAACGGGTCTGGCGGAGAACCGTTAGCAATCTTCGGCTTATCAGGTTTAACTGGCGTGTCATATGTCGCAGAGCGAGTGGTTAGATTAACCCGGTTGAACATGTAAATGTGGGAACTTGTCGAGGCCTCATCATGGGGTTGGTTGGAACTGCCCCCCGACGTGGGGGTTTGGGCAACCAAAGATTGCTGCTGTGGAAAAGGCTGAGTAAGCACAGCGGGTTGTGAATTTCCCTTGAAAAGTTTTACCACTTCATCGCGGTGTGGGCAGTATCGAGTGTAGTGATCGTCTCCACAAATGAGACATGGGAATTTCAGTTTTCGTTGTGGTTGTTTTTCGACAGTAGGGGTTTGCGGTTGGGTTTTGGGTTGTTCATTGTTATTTTTTTTCTTTGGTTTATTTCTCGCTTTCTTCTTGCCCCCAAGTTGTTGTGAAGGGGTTGATTGGACCGCATTCACCTCAGAGACCTGAGTTTGGGGGGGGGGTAGAAGAGGGTGCAGTCGAGCTAGGAGCAGTCGTCGAAGCGGGCCGCTGAATCGTTCCAGTAGACTGGGTAGTAGATTGGGTTTTGACGGAGCCAATAACTCCATCCGCGTGGGAAGCAAACGATGGTTTGGATGGATCATTAGTGGGACGGGTAGCGTTCGGGATCAACTCGTACAGAGTACCGGATTGTGAATAGACTAAGTCTAAGTACTGAGCTGGGGCAATGGATTCTTCCTCGGTGACTACACCACCCATGGCAACATCACGAGCAATCTGAGGTAACAATGATTTAGTGAACCATTCTGCTAATAATTGGTCAGGAATGACCGCTTTGATTAGCCTTCGTCGTCGTCTCCATTCATGAATATGATCGGAGATATGTATGGAAGTTGTCTGACGAAGGGATGTTAATAGTTCAGTACCAGTCTCGTATCGAATGGGCAATTGGAAGTGTGTGAGGAAGGACATGGCGAGGGAGTTGAAATCGTGAAAAGATGCGCGTGGTAGTTCAATATACCATTTCGCTGTGGAACCCGTAAGTGTTCGTTGGAAAAGACACAAACGAATAGAATCGTCCATGAGGGAGTTGGATGAACACCACAAATGGAAAGTCATCACGTGGTTGTTTGGGTCTTCTCCAGACTTTCTGTCAAATTTTGGGATATCAGAATGAAGTTTAGCTAGGATAGCTGGCCAAACCAGAGAATGATAAATAGGGTCATTCGTTAACCGAGACAAGTCTGGAAGATCCAGAGTAGCTAGAAAAGGTAGTTGTCGGTTAACCTGTGGGTAATGTTGGTGTGGCAGCGGGACACCAGTAGAGCCCATTACCGGGTTATGTGGGTAATTATAACTAGTGGGCCCTCTTGTATGAGGTTGGTTTTGACCAGAGAACACCGGATTTGAGGTGTTTTGAGAAGCATGTGTGAGCGGAGGATAACCGGATGGGTTTTGCGGGTTATAGGTTGGGTTTGGAATTTTTCCATAGGGGGGTTGTTGTGAAGTCTGAGAATTTTGTCCTGCCGGAAACTGTGGGTTCCCTTGAAAAAGGACGTTCCATGGATTAGGTGCGGTAGATGCATTTTGTCCGTGTGGTTGATGGTAGACTCCGGATTGAGGCTGCCCCCCAACATGAGGGTGCCCTCCGAATGGGATTTGTCCTCCGGTGGGAGGATGCCCCCCAGTTTGAGGTAGAGTTCCCGGAATTTGAGAACCAGACGTAAAAGACTGACCGGTGTCGCCGAGTGGATTAGGACCACCAAGACCGGTCCCTCCGGGTTGTTGGATAGGTATGGAACTTCCTGGTATAACTTGGGTAGTGGTTGCTTGGGCAGTGGTGGGAGTGAAATCATTCAATGCCCTGAACCCAAAAGGGAGTGTAGGTCTTGGTGTTACAGGTGTGCCAATCGCAGCTTGATTGACCACTGCATTACTGACGGGAATAGTCGGAATGTGAGGGACCATTGTAGAATGGGCCATCTGGAGGGGGAGAGTAGACCTTGGGCCAACAGACGGTATGTTCGTACCAACGAGCGGTGTGGCTGTAAACATGGTGGTACCGGTAAAATGATTTAGGGGTACGGTGTAGGAAAAAGGTGCGTCGACACCTTCCTCCGTCCCATAAAGATCTCGCACCAAGTGTGGTGGACTTCGAACAATGTCTGCGGTCCAAAAGGGGTCGTCGGCTAAAGGGTTTTGATGAGACCCGACCGGAATGTCAGAAGGATTGACGACGAAAAATTCACCAGTGGAATTCAGATGGAGGATACGTCGTTCATATCCCTCCGGAATGTGGTAAGCTTTCGGAGATTCTGAAACAATTCGAAAATTCTCCAAAGGAGTGGGAACTTCTTCCTGAGAAGTTGTAGTGTTTTTAACCT
>ML810418.1:97119-107521 GCA_009831015.1 Picea engelmannii
AAGATTTTACATTGAATGTTTTATTGAAATTGTTCAGGTATATTTGAATGGAACGAATGGATGTTTGATTTTCCACTAACATTAAATGGATTATATGCAAGCGTGTGAACTATTTGTTGTGATTGAGAATTGAACCACGTATTAATTTTGGATCAACTTCTTTAAATGATAATGGTTATTCATTAAATAATCACAACCATTCAAGGTTCTTAGGATATAACCAATACTTTGTTCCGATATTAAAACGACAAAATTAATGCCTATGTATTAAATTTAGTATGGTTGTAATAATTTCTAGAAATGTGAAATGTTATTCCTAGTTAAAGCCTAAGTATGGCATTATTATTGCTATATTAAAACCTTGCATTTGATTAATTGATACAATATCAATATGTATCTATCTCCATATATCATTGCAGACTGAGGCCGTGGCTCCATACTTAAGTTCATCTCACATATTAATTATTTGTATGGTACACATTGATGTCTAAGAGAACACGCCATGATATCTTGTGACAACGGTCATGAGTTAAACGCATTAACAATTCAGCTGTGTACAAACACACATGTAGTATTACTCAATATACAAACTGTAGATAATCTTATCGGATGTTTTGCAAGATTGTATAGTGATATCAAGGCCAAAGATGACATGTGTGCACTAACTATGTGAGGACAATTAGATGCCATAAATATCACTTAGTGATATTCATCCTTAAGACCACACTCTATGTTGACAAGTAGTGGTTTCATAAATAACTTATCTTTGTTTACAAGTAGCGGTTTCATAAGTAATTTATGTAATTTATCTATGTTGATAATTAATGGTTTCACAAGTAATTTATCTTTGTTGTAAGTAATGTTTCCATAACTACATTACAACATTGTTCCTTTATTATTATCTTGCATGCATAGTTGTAATTGTTAGTGAGTATTAACTTGCATACAAGTAGTAGTCAAATAACTTGTAATAATAATTTGGGCAATGTTAGATTTGTTACGCATGTATGATATTTGCATCAATACTTGATCATAATAGAGAAATTTTGAGGTAAAAATTGGGTCTAAAAAATGTACTATCAAAATCAACTTTACAATAATCAATCACATTTTAGAGGATGACATCATCCCCAATGGGTTGAGTTGAAATTTCTTGAATTAAAAATGCTTATTTGTACATTTTAAATGGTGGATGACAAACCATAATTAACCTTGATAATGTTGCAAGTAAAATATTCATAATGAAAAAAATACTCATAAATTATTTTTGAATATAATATAAATATATTCATAAAAAAAAGTAGTTTTAAAGTAAAGTACTCCCAATATATAAAAAGTAACGTACCCATTCAAAATTTTATAAAATGAATACATAAATTCTCACATATCATTCACAATTTATATTGTAAATTAAATTAAAAATACTTTATATTCTAAATTAAATATATACATTTTAAAATTCATTACATAGGTATATATTCAACCTAATATACGTAAATTAATGCGAGAACCCACATATATTAATTTAACTAATATATGGAGTAATTAATATTTTTTTTTGTTAGCTAAATATCCCTGACTTGCGGGATTGGCCTGCGGTTGAAATTCCACGACCCAAGGGCATATAAGTCGCCAAAATCACCCAAGGATTGCACCCGGTTTGGACTACACCAACCCTTAACATGGATGTATTTGAGGTGTCCCCGAGGTTTCAAATCAATGACTTCACTTACATAATGCATTAACATCACACTCCCTCACTAGCTCCTCTACACCAGAGGGACATGGAGTAAGTGGTATAGACACTTACTCCATATATTAATTAAACTAATATATGGGTACTCCATATGTGGAACCATGTATTCCATATATTAGCTTTTTTTTGTTTGTTAGCGTATATGGGACTTGCGGGATTAGTTTGGATAAGAAACCACGACCCGAGAGTATCTAAGCCATTAAAATCACCCAAGGATTGCACTCAGCATGGGCCACACCAACCCATAGTTGGCTGGATTTTTTAGGTGTCTCCTCTCGATTACAATGAGTTTCGAACTTGGGTCGCCCTACAAATGAAACCTTTCGAAACCAATCACATTAGCGAGATTTGACCATATATTAGTTAAGTTTGTATATAGACATTCATATATTAATTAAATTAATTTATTTCATATATCAGTTTAACTTATGTATTGAGTACATTGTTCTGTATGGAGTATGTGGAACACTAGTTAAACTAATATATATGAGATATATTAATTAAATATATATATATACATATATATATATATTCATTTAACTAATATATTGAATACATGTAACCATTCCATATATTAAATAAATTAATATATGTATATACTAGTACTTGCATTTTATATATTAGTTAAATTATATTCATATATTAATTTAACTAATATATGGAATACACACTCTACATATTAGTTAAATTAATATATGGACAAATGGATTATATTTGGTTCTCATGAATCCATGTATTAGTTTGACTTTGTGAATATAATCCATCTTATGAACTAGGTCTGAGGTTTTCTTCGGATGGAGCCTAAGGTTTTTCTTGACACTGAGGCACATGGATGCGAATAATTTTACCCAGTCAATCTAACCGGGAGCACCGGTATCCTTTCCCTATTCCACTTTTTCCTACCTTTGACACCTTGTCTCCCTTGCCCTCCCTTGTTTTTTCCTTCCATCGACTCCTTGTCTCCTTTCCCCCCCGATCCCGCAGACTGTTTTTTACAGTTCCCCTGTCGTTTTCCCAGAAGATCCTTACGGATGTGGAACCTCGGGTAACAACCATGGACAAAGAAACAGTGCACGTGGACCCCCTCTCCTCGTCCCGCGATTTTGACCCCAGTTTGGGGTTGTTGACATATGTTTACTTGCCGTTGAGCCAGGTTATGCTAACTTCCCCTGATCCCTTGTCTCCTCTCACTGGTAAGAAAACATCTCCCTCCCTTACCCCGACAAGAACTATTGCTTACTTTGGCGTTTTTGGCACTTTCAAGGATTTTCTAGTCAGAGACCCCCCAACTTCTGGGATTTTTTGTTCGGCTCCAAGCTCACCAATCGATTTAGGCCTCGACTGGCTCTCACAGGATGAAGGCGATTTCTTGCGCTCTACTCCACCTTTGAGATTTGAACCTGATGAAAGTGATTTTTCAACAGAAGGGGCACAACAGTTTGAAGTCTCTAGTTTAGGACTCAGAAGAAAGGTGACAGGGCTCTCACATTCACAAGGAACCTCTCCCTCCTCTAAGGGTTTCATCTCGGCCTTTTTGGAAGTGGAAGAACATAAGGGTTTCTCCCATGATAGAAGGGCACCCTCTACAGGTTATACTCCAGAAGACTCATGGGATGCAAGGGGATTTCACATCGCCCGCCAAAAGCAGAGAAGGAAGGGCCCAAAATTAGTAGGGAAAGTGGGCAACCTGCAGTTTGGCAAGGAGGTCGGAATGAACAAAGTGGTTTAGATGACGAATTAGACTCTGGTGGGGAGGGCTAGTGGTAGATTTTTTGCCCTCAAAACCATTATTTCTTGGTCAAAGTCGGTTTGGGAAGAACATCTAGGATATGCATAGGAGGTAATAGAATTAAGCAGGAATTGGTTTGCGTTCCTTTTTATCCATCCAGAGCATGCAAAATGGGTGTTGAGTAAAAACTGGAGTGTAAATTCCTCACCCCTTCTGCTAAAACCTTGGACCCCCATTTTCGATGCAAACATGGAAAAACTGGATAAAATCCCTATCTGGGTAAGATTTTCGGCTCTACCCTTACAATTCTGGTCACTAGATCACTTCAAAGCCATTGGAAATTTCCTGGGGTAATTCCTTGAAGTTTATCTTTCTTTTGAAGAGACAAAGCAGAGGAAATTTGCTAGGATCCTAGTCAACCTAAATGTCAGGGAAGGGCTCGGAGAGGAGATCAACCTAACTTGGGAGGATCAAACCCATACACAACTACTGGATTATGAGAATATCCCCTTCAGGTGTCTACGATGTCACAAGTATGGGCACCTGGTGGATTTCTTCCCTCTCCCCTTAAGAACAAAAGGTGGCCCTTTTTATAGGGAAAAATTAAAGTCTTCTTCCACAGATTTCGGCAGAAGGCAAGCTTTTATCATTGGAAAGGAAGCACCTCTTTCCACGAAACCTGAACCCTCCTCAGAGGCCTTAGACGAATAGGTACAGAAAGCAGACACTCCACCTCGCGAAAGGAAAGTGAAGGGAGAATTGGAGAAAACAAGCACTTCATCATCAGACTCAGATTTTTCAAAGACCCTGACCTCAGGTATTTCTCTTTCTCCCTCTTCCCCCATTACAATTTTAATAAATAATTTGTCTTTAGAAGGTGCTAATTGGTTGGAGGCCCTAAAAAACTTGACCTTAAACAATTCTTCCCAAACTTTCACTGAGTCCCTACCGGTAAACTTTAAGGAAACCCCCCTCTTAGAAGCACCGCCTCTCCCCAACCATCTGTGTCTTATAGAAGAGGCCTCATCCTCCTCCTCCCAGTATCTGGAGTCCTCTTCTACCCGTTAATTTTTAAGATCTCAAAGCAAAGTAGTTGGTGGATTGGGAAAGGACGAAGTCATCTCCCAGGATAGGAGAGGACGGGGGAAAAAATATTTCCTTTCCAAAGTGAAAACAAAGGCTAGAATAGATCTTTTGGCTGGAAAACAACAATCTATAGAATGGGCACTTAGAGAAATGAAGCCCCAGGACAAGGTTCTGGGATGAAGGTTATGTCTTTCAACTGCAGGGGTTGGCAGGGTCCCTAAAAAAACCCGCGTTAAAAAGGGTGGTCACTTCATAACACCTAGATGTTTTACTCCTCCAAGAAACTATGGGAGCAGGTGATGAGATAAAAACCAACCTGTAACTTCTGCTACCAGGTTGGGTTTTTACTACGGTGGATGCTTCGGGCAGATTAGGTGGTTTGGCCACGGGATGGAATTCTCATACGGTCAAATTTCATAACTCTCAGAGATTGGATTCGGGTCTTGGGATAACAGTTATGACCCCAAAACTTAAGGAGGCAGTCCATATACTCAACATTTATGGTCCCTATCATAACATAATTTCTTTTGGGATTCCCTCCTCAAAAAATCTTTCTTCCAACATCTGATAATTTTAGGGGGAGATCTAAATCTTTCCCTGGGTCCCTATGAGGTTTGGGGGGACAGTACGAGGCCCGACCCATTGGATAAATACTTGAACCATATTTTTATAGAGTCCATATTAACAGATCTGATTCCCACAAACCTCAAGCCTACTTGGAAAAACAACAGGGTTGGAATCGAAGGAGTGGCAAAAAGACTGGACCATTTTCTGATCAATGATACTCTGTTGAACAACCTTCTTACCTTCAAACAATGGATTGGCTTTGGAGGCTTGTCAGATCATCATCCAATATTTTTGGAATTTAGACAAGGACCTCAGAAGCTAGCAAGCCCTTTTAAATTTAACAAAACTTGGCTTGAAGACGATTCTTTTTTGAAGTTGATAAAGGATCACTGGATACCTTACCAACAGATTTTACCCCAGTCAACAGCTTTTCAGTTTACACAAAATTTGAAAAGAATCTAAGAAGTGATAAAACCTTGGGCTTACCGAAAAAGGAATTTCGAGGATAAAGTGCTAAAGGATATTGAAATTGAACTACAAAGATTCTCTGAAGATGAAAGGGACATTCCTAACACATCAAAGTCCAAACTCAGATTACTTCAACTAGAGAAAAGAAGAATAAAACTTCTCAAGGATAAAGAAGAGACCTGGAGATTAAAAAGCAGAGCCATTTGATTGGAAAGTGGCGACGAAAACACAAAGTTCTTCCAAGCCTATGCCAAAGGAAGGAAAAACTTCAATACTATCTGGTAGTTAAAGAATCAGGATAGAAACTTAGAAACCACATTTGAAGGGTTGTCGACTCTGGGAAAAAATTATTTTCAAAAACTCTTTAAAGCAAAAAATCGTGCTTCAATTGAAGAAGTTGTCAAAGTGGCACAATTTTTTCCCAGTTTTGTTGAATAAGAGGAAAATCGCTTTCTGATGGAAGAAGTCACCGAAAAAGAGCTCCTTGAAGTACTACATAGCTTCCAAAAATATAAAATTCCATGTTCGGATGGATGGACTATTGAATTTTTTCTGGGATGCTACGAGATAGTAGGCACAAAACTACTGAAAATGGTGGAGGATACAAGGATTTCAGGCCAAATCCCCCAGAGTCTCAACTCAACCTTCCTTTCTCTCATCCCAAAAATGGATAATCCAGAGACTCTGGATGACTTCAGAATAATCTCACTTTGCAATTGTGCCTATAAAATTGTCTCAAAAGTTATTGCTAGACAGTTCAAAAAAATCCTCTCCAAAACTATCTCAGAACAATAGTTTGGGTTCTTGGAAGGAAGACAAATTCATGAAGCCATAGGTATAGCACAATAATGACTACATAGCATGAAGACAATGAGTCTTAAAGGGGCAGTATTAAATATAGATCTCTCCAAAGATTATGATAGAGAAAGTTGGATTTACATTCGATTATTACTGACACATCTGGGTTTTGAAGTGCCCTTCATTAATTGGGTCATGAGATGCCTTTCCACAACCTCCTTTGTCGTTTTGATAAATGGCTCATCTTCACCCTTCTTCACCCCAGAAAGAGGACTCAGGCAAGGATTCCCCCTCTCACCACTTCTCTTCCTTCTAGTAGTAGAAGGTCTAAGCAGAGCTCTTTCACAGGCAAAGAATGCAGGTGTCTTTACAGGAATCAAGATAACACCAACTTTATCTCTTACACATATTCTCTTTGTGGATGATGTATTAATTTCCAGTGGAGGGTCCAAAAGGGAAGCATAACTCTAAGAAACATCCTTTCTCTGTTCTCCAAAGCAACAAGGATGTTAATAAATGACGAAAAATCGTCGCTCACCACTTTCCTTCTAATAGAAGAAGAAGAGCAAGCACACCTTAATTTTTTCCCCTTCGAAAGAAAGAAGTTGGATGATGGACTAAAGTATATGGGTTTTAACCTAAAACCCACTGATTACAAAAAATAAGATTGGAAGTGGCTTCTGAAGAAATTGGATAAAAGGCCAAATACTTGGAGTCACAGATGGTTGTCAAGAGTAGGAAGTTTAGTCTTGGTAAAATTAGTATTGGAAGCTATCCCTGTGTATTGGATGTCCCTATCCTGGATTTCTAAAGGAATTCTGGAAGCTGCAAGGAAACTCTCTTCAAAATTCCTTTGGAGTGGGAAAAAGGAGGCTCACGTAATTCATTGGGTTCGATGGGAGAAAATAGCTACCCCAAAGGCATTGGGAGGATGGGGTCTGAAAAACATCTTCTTTTTCTCTAAATATTTGACAGCTAAGGGAGGGTGGCGACTTATCAACACTTCCAGTCTATGGACTAAGGTCATGATCCAGAGATATACTGCACCAATACCTCTTGAGGCTTGGATAAGAAGCTAACAAAAAAACAAGAAGGGAGCCTTGGTGATCTGGAAAGCTATACTAAATGATTTCCCTCTTATTGAAAGTGGTCTAGCTTGGAAAATTGGAAATGGAAACCACTTCAGAATAGGGAAAGAACCATGGCTAGGAAGTGAAAGAAATCACTTACTTACAGAGAGTTTAATCCATAATTTACACTATCTGGATATTATTTTCCTAAGCTCACTGGCGGATTCCAACTGCTCAAATTATTGGTCACAGGGTTGGAAGGACCCACTTAGTTTGGGCCTCAGAGAAGAAGAAAAGAATGAGTTGGAAAGATATTTCTACTGTTTAAAAATATAACAGATCAGACTTTCGAACTCTGAGGATGATTTGATATGGGATTCAACCCCCTCGGGAAACTACACTCCCAAGCTGGGCTATCTAAAACTTAACTTTGATTTGGGTCCCTTGGAGCCTAGTTGGTGGTGGAGGAAATTGTGGAAAGTCAAAAGCCCGACAAAAACTAGGCTATTTATGTGGAATGTCCTTCAAAACAAGGTCCTGACTTGGGACAACCTACATAAGAGGAATTTTATTGGACCTGGTTGGTGCACACTTTTCAAATCCGAAGGAGAATCTTCATTACATCTCTTCTTAAACTGCAGTTTCATTATCAAAGTATGGAAGGAAATTTCTAGAATTTTAACTCTACATTGTGTCTGGGAAGGAAGGGACTTGGATCTTTCCTGGCATTATGGTTGGAAAAAGAGAGACCACAAACTCTTTAGAGCATTTCCCCTCTTGGTTATATGGGGTGTTTGGCTTGCTCGAAACTCCAACATTTTCAAAGAAACTACACCCTCACCCGAGCATACGACAACAATTTGTGTCGCTCTGTTGCCTAGTTTCTCTCCTCAGAGTACTAGCCCTTCCACTAGACAACCTCAAGATGTGATGATTGATAGTACCTCCCCTTGGGGTTTTTTTGATGGAGCTTCACAACAAAATCTCTGTGGAGGAGGAGGAATTCTTTATCTCTCACATTCACACTATTTTATCATGACTTTTGGTATCGGGCCAGGAACAAATAACTTTGCTCAATTATTGAGCTTCAAACTACTCATTGTATTTGCTATTGAAAAAGGCTGCCGAAATTTCAAAGTTTATGGGGACTCATTAAATGTCATAAACTGGATAAAAGACACACATAGATGTTTAGATACAAGACTTGCTACATTGGTGGAAGACATACAACGTTTGCATACAAATTTTGACTCTCTTGTTTGCCAACATGACTACAGGGAAAACAATAAAGAAGCGGACTAGAGGTCGAAAGAGGGGATTAACATGGCTATGGGCCAGTGGAAAATAATCGAGTACCAAAATGAACAAGCAAATGAATATTTGCACATGTCTTTTTTGGATTAATAAAAAAGAGGGATGTATATGGAAATTTAGTGATCAACAACAATTTTGTATATATATTATGCATATTATATGCAGACAATACCAAGGAGATTAACATAAGCACACTCATTAGAATTAGATACAACACTTTTGTCGCCAATCAGGATACATAAGCTTTCATGTAAAACAATAGATAGCCCCGGATATAAACAACAATGTAATAGAATACACCAAGAGATGTATATGCAGAATGTAATTTTTTTCTTAAAGTAATAAAATTACGCTTTTTTTCCAAGGAAAAAAAAATCCATCTTATGAACTATGTATTATTTTTTAAATAGTCACATTTTATATTCCCCCAACTAAAAAAATGAATGTGTGGTACATCACATGGGATATATTCAAAACATATTACATTATTATTTATTATATGTGAATTAATTTATGACTACTATATTTATGATTAAAAGTAATCCATATTATCAAATGTATTTTCATTTCTAGTTACATCAATAAAATGTTTTTTTTATTAATTTTATTTATAGAGATCTTTTTAATTTAATTTAATTATGGTTACATAGAATGCAATGTTAAGAGGTGAATTGTAAATATATCTTCTCCACAAAATGATTAACTCATATTTTTATTAAATGTCTTAGGAGGTCCATTTTAGACCTCAAAATTTCTCAAAGTTGAAAGATTAAATTATATTACATTATGTAATTACTCCAAGTCTCACTCACAATATAAATGACATAAATTAACTTAGTTGTAAGAGAATGAGAGAGATATCGTAAATATTAAAGGAGTATATTCACATATATTGAAGGAGTAGATTTATATATTTTGTGTGTGTGTGTGTGTGTGTATTTATTTTTTTTCCTCGGAAGAATTTGTAATTTTATTCATCCAAAAGGATACAAAATTACATTCATAGGTGCATGATGCACTCCCCCAATCCATGGGTAAAAGAGTAGAAAATAAGAAACCTGAAAGGGCCCAGAAAAAGCTACTAAGCCACTTAAAATATTTACAATAATAAAGACTGGTAAGATCCGAAATCTAAAGCAAAAGATAGAATTGCACTCCCAAGAAGACCTCAAAGTGTAGAACCACAGTTCCACAATGCACGCCCAAATGATGGACCTCAAAGATTTGTTCCAACCACCAAATAAGAATAAAAACCCAGCAACCGCAACATCAAGCTCCAGATCTCAAAACCAGAGACCCATAACCTGGCCATCGACACACTCAGAGAGGGAGCCATCGAAATCCCTATAAGAGGAATAGTACACCAAATCCCGAGCAAAGGAACCAGACAACAACCACATAACAATACATGATCCACGCAAGTAGGTGACCCCCCAGAGAAAACCCAAACTAAAGAGGCTGGAGCACCAGGCAAAAAAACCGCGCATCCACAGGGACAGAGCCACAGGGGGGACATCGACAGAGGAGGTGCCCATGAAGAGGATTGTGGCGCACCAGATCCATCAAGGTTGTGGCACACCAAGCATCCACGGGAGAGGAGTACAGGGGGTCCCG
>ML810419.1:3819-22565 GCA_009831015.1 Picea engelmannii
TATGTAGATTTTGGATGGTTCCCGCAATTGCAGTAACCACACTTCTTCCCTTGATTTATTTTTCCACATTTGGAACCTGAGGAATCATTGAAGGGTTTGGAGTACCCTTCCTTCTTTAGCTCTGCATGTGCCTTTCCTTTTCCTTTCTGTTTGGATTTAGGATTTTGAGAGATTCTACCATCATGTACAACAAGTGCATGTGCCTTGGGGCCCTTGATTATGCCCATCTGAAAGAGCTTATCCCTATCCTATTTCAAAGCCTCAATGAACTGTGACAATGAAGGCATGGTCCAGGTTGCTCCTGCAGTGAATATAACAGAATGAAATGTGGAGACAAATACACTAAATTCCGGTCCAAGTTTTTCCATGATAGAAATAACCATTTGTTTTTCTTTTTTGGATTTGTTGATACCGAGATCTATCAATTCACAAAGGAGATATTTAAATTTGGTGAAGAAATCTTGGACATTGTCAAAGTTCTTTAGATCCAAGGAGGTTGGTTCTACTTAGAGTAAATTTTCCCTCATTTCATCCTGCTTTCCAAAGAGACCATCCAAGGTGGTCCAGATCTCATTTGGTGTCTTACATGCATCGATCTGAAACAATAGGTCAGGATAAATAGACATGCATAGGGGACCACGAGCCTTGTCCATGCGGTTGAAGTACTTGGATTTTTCCACTGGTGAGGTGGGTTCTGTTTATGTGGCCATGGCTATCTGATACAATCCTTTACCCCTAAGTAGGTTTATAATTATTGGATTCTAGTCGAAGTAGTTATATGGCATTAGAATTGCAGATGAGAGAAATTCCATCTTTCCTGTTGTTTTGTTCCGTCTTTAATACCTGCAAAATAATTCTAGTGACAATCCTTGCTAGCGGTCTATGGGCTTTGATACCATGTATATTTTTTGAGATATGCGCACAAAATATCTGGCTAACAATGAAACATACACAACTTTCAATGGTGGATGAAGAGAGAAGACAAAAATGGAAAAATAATGAAAGAATTTTTATTATCTGAGTAAGAGAATGATACAATAGAAGTGATACACTCTATATGCCACAAATAAATCACCATAGTATCCAAGATAATGTGCATTAGAAGTTTTCTAGAGAGATGTGACACACACTAGCAGTCATTGTAGTCAATTGTCACCTAGTCCTAGTTAATTGGCCATGTGGTCGTCACTTAACTAGACAAACCAGAGTGAAATGAGGAGGAGATCACTCACACATGTGTAATGTGCCTTACTAGTGATGATCCTAATGAAAGTGTGCATTACTGGTGATGATCCCTAGGTTATAATTCAACACTTGGTGATAAAACCAATGTTGACATGCAACACTTCACTCAACTAGTATAAGTGAACGGTAACCGAGAATTAACTAGAGAGTATGTGACACCCTTGTCTAGGGGAGAATATATTAGACTAAGGGACCCTCAACATAACCAAATAAACTTAAGAAAATAAAATGAAAGGAAAATCCTAAGTGTGTGTAATATCTCCAACATTTCAAAGTTGGTTGTCCAACCATCCATGCCCTGCGAGCAATGGATGGTGGTAAAAATTGCTTGGTACCCTGCGGGTTTGAATGAGAGGGAAGGTATGGAGGAGTAAAGGAGCCAATGGCTTAAGCATTGGCGACCTCATTGATTCCTGAACTGATATGATGTTGAAATGGATTCCACTTCGAGTTCCTAGAGAATTGCAATGCACCCGGCTGGTGAAGGTGGATGACTCATTTTTAAGCTACCAACCAGCCTTCGATATTGCTCGTCCTTGGATGTAGTTATTAAATAAGTGATGTCTTCGGAGGAAAATAGCTCAACCAAATGAGGTTCGAATCATGTTTAAGACCCTGAAAAAATGTGGCAAGTATATACCTAAGGGGCAAGCCATGGCTCTCCTATGGCTCCCGCATTCCCATGAAACCCTATATTTTTGGGATTGGCATAGAAAAGCTACAAACAAACTGCTCCCACTTCTAAGCATTATGCCAAATTTCTGTTATCCTAGTAATTTTCATGACCTACTATCATTATGCTTGGAACTTGATAACGATTATAAATGAACCCAACTACCTTGGTCGCTCTGTGCTCAAGAACCATGTTCAATGCTTCCATGACCTGTACCTGATTAGTTCTGAGATTTATAATGTAGTAATCAAGTATGAAACATTACGATATCATGAATATACGATATCATGAATATTAATGGAGATTCACGGATTTTCAGAGATTGTTGATGAATGTATCCAAGGATGCCTAAGAATGCACATTGGTGGCTCCCGTGCAATAATCTCCATCTTTTGGTTGTACTTTATCCTACACCCATACCTTTCATGAATTACATAAAACCTGTGTGTCAATCGATATATTCACCTCCCAAGAAGGTATTCGATCTTGATGCACATATTCATTTACAAGTTTCGAGGCAAGTATTCATACAGATGTTTCAAATAGATGTGGTTCCAGTTCATACATGTTTAAGTACTTATTGAAGGAAAATATTCACACACACATATTGAAGGCACTTATTCCAAGTAGTATAAAATATATTAAAGTAATTTTTACAATTTGAAATTCAAATCAAAGGTGTTGTGACTTGCAAGTTACAGTTACGACCAACAAAACCCCTAAAAACTAGATGATATTCTCATTCATGTATCCAATTTTTAAATTGTTGACAAAAACACACAGCAGAGCCATGCTATTGGTTTAAGTCTAATGGTCCCTAAGTCCCTTATTTTAATATTTTTAACCATAAAATGCATCTAATATAGGTCTTCAACAACCATATCACATTGGATTCCTGATTTTGTTCAACATGAATTCAATAATGTGAGTCTGGTGACTAAATCATTGGGCGTGAGTTCTGTCATTGATACCCAGGGCTGAAGCTGCAACTGAAAATTAGATAGAGTGAAATATATCAGAAAGAAACATATTCAATCATGTGAGTGGTGGTGGGTATTTAGAAGTACCCATTAAATATGAAGTGATTTTTCCAATAGAGAAGCATCTGGTGAGTATGAGACCGGAGAAATCTCTACCATAAGTTAGGAAGTTGCACTTATCCTACATAGTGAAGCATGGGCTGAGTATCCAACACCAATTGCAGGAAAGCACGATCTTCATTCAGCTTCAATGACCTTTGAACATAACATGATTCGAGAAACACTACAAAGAAAGTTTTCGTGACAAAGAGACACTTACACAGAGCCACCATTGCATATGGTGAGTATTGCTATTCATATTCTTAAAAGAGTCATGTCCTTTCAAAATAATTGTCAATAGGGACTCCTAAATAGAAATATGACAGATAAAGGATAACCCAATAGAAAATAAAATACAAAATTTGTAGATTATGGAAAAATTATAAAAAAATCTTTAAAATAATAATATGATGTGTTTTAATAAAATTTGTCCAATAACAATTTATTAAAAAAAATATGACAAAAATTTCAACAATATTCTCTTTAATCCTATGAAATATTCTCTTACTTCAATCCTATGGATGGATCAATTTTTTAATTAAAATATTTGTCACTTTAGTGTTTTAAATTAATCTCCTCACGTTGCAAGTGGCACATTAACTAAATTAAAGTAAAATAACGCAATGAATTTTTATTATGATAAAGTACAAAAAAATAATATAAATCTAACTTAATGAAAATTTATTAAAAGCTTTATTTTTTTTTCATTTCAAACTTAATAAATCTAAAATTACAATAGTTTAATAAAAATACATTTCTTTCACCCAACATTTTATAGTCATAGACATGCCTCTGGATCAACTTACCTCTTTTTATATAGATTGTGTATTTCTAGTTCCTAGGGTATATATAGTTTGAGTGGGTCTAATGATTAAGAATATGTGTTTCTTCTTAAGAGGTCATAGGTTCAAATCGAGAGGGGGTAGGATATGTATACCTTCATAAACTTTACCAGTCAAATCATTAGGCGGAAGGGATCCCTTATCATTATAACGCAGATAAACACTTTGAACACAATTATGTTGTGAAAATATCTTATTGTATAGAGAGATAAAATATTTACAACACCATTTATTCCTTGAGTTTTTAAGAGAATACCATGTTGAATATGAAGATGCCTCTCAGTCAAGTTTTGTTAATTTGATTTTGCATTTCGACATCAAAGACATATTGCATTTCGTCCATAATATATTTATCCAAATTAACAAGATAAACAAATGTATATTACGATGCCTTTATGTTATATTTTTCAACACTAGATTTATCAAATGGTAATTTTAAATTGTAATTGCGCACAACTCTCGTGTTTAAGTAAGATTATGTTAATTATAATATGTCTATCGAGGAACCTATCTCCAAATGAAGACGCTACACAAATTTTAAATGCTCGTCAATGTTAAATTTGTCTTGTGGATGATGTTTACATGCTCGAAAGTTAAAGCCGCTAACATGAAATCAAATTAACACTACTTAGATTTTAAGGCTTATCAATCTTGACAATGATCTAAGAAAAATAATCATACCATTGTCTCCATAGGATTATTAATTATGTTAACTGTCTTTTAATGACACCATGATATTGAGGCTATGTTTCCTCAAGGATAAAGTGAAAGTCACGGAGCTTGGAAAAAACAGTTGCAAAATGTGCCCTTTCTACATCCATTAAAACACAATAAACGATTTCTAACACATATTTGATAGCTTCTCATTAAACTTCCCGGTTTTACTACTTAATTATGCTACCGTGGCAGGTTAGAGCTTCCCTATACTATCATAAGAAAAAATTCTGTTAATGTGGGATGGGGAGAGCTATCCACTCATCTTTTAATGTGGGATCATCATAATTGTCATGATTATTTTATTTGTTTGAAAAATATGGACTAACTTGCGTTAGGCTTTTCAATCCATGAATCAAGACATATACGAGTTTTTTGTTGTTCCTGATGATGGGTGGAGTGTCCACTCTAAATGTTGGACATTTTGAAACAAAGTACACATTGCTTATCTAGAAATACTCTCAAAATTGTGTCTAACTATGAAAACTTACATCTTCAGAATAATATACCATTTAAATTCAGAGAACTCATTGATACATGACAGTCGAATTATGCTACCGCCCAAGATCAAGACTAAAGACAAGACACATTGAGATTGGTAATATGGGAAGGAATTGATATCGAGCAACATTCATTGCATCTTTGTCTTGATACCTATGTAAAAATGACATCGAAAACCTAAAATATTAGGTATGTTAAACTTTTTATAGATTTGATACATCCATCTTAACTATGGACGAGCCTTTAAAAAATACCTATCCACAATGGGAAAGACAACTGAAGAAATTAGTAAATGATATTAACTACATTCATGATATTAACTCATTAAATGATATTAACTTAGGAATGGTAAAATTTTAACAGAATCTGGATACACCCAACGTAATCTAGCATCAATTGCAATTGGAATTCATTTTCATGGCAAAAGAAGAGGACCTCTTTAATGCACCCAAGTTGATGTAAGAACACAATTATTTCCCATATAGAGAAATGGGGCCTTCCATTGTCTCCCTCTAGACCATTGTACATTTACCACCCCGAACATGCCATATATCCCTCTAGCATCAATTGAATTTGAAATTCATGTTCTTGGTAGAAGAAGAGGAATGCTTTGATGCACCCAAGTTGATGGAAGCACACATTTATTTCCCAGATAAAGAATTGGGGCCTTCCATTGTCACCGACTATACCATTTTACCTTTACCACCGCGAACATGCCATATATCCCTCACCCATGATTTTGGATTGGCTAATGAGAAAACCCAAAGTTTTGGAATGCTTTTCAACACCTTTGCACATTGATAAAGAAAAGAAACTCCAAAACAGATTATTTTCCGAAGGAAGGAACTAGGAATCCACCTGAGCCACCAAACCTCCTGCAGTGCATTGGATGATTATTTTCTGAAGGAAGGAACTAGGAATCCACCTGAGCCACCAAACCTCCTGCAGTGCATTGGATGAACCTCCAAACGAACCTTAGAAGTCCAATCTAGAATCATTTACTAGGAGAGGTAAACTTTGCACCATAATCATAATTAGAACTCACAACACAAGAGTAGTATTCCACAGGTGGATATGTAACTGGGTCTCGATCTCCTTTTTCTTATACACGATCAAATGGTGTTGCTTTCACTATTGTTAGCTTTGAATCAATGAGGTCAACTCAATTGCTTCTTCTATAGATTTAACTGGTCCTCCAATTGGTTCTTTCACTTGATCAACTAATTCTCTAATAGACTTCCTCTATTGGCAAGCACTTGTTGCCATTTGCAACTCGTCTTCTTAATAATCACTTTGAAAAAAGTTTTATTAATATACTCTTTATTACAAGTTCTTTATTTATATTTATCTTATGAATATACTCTTTGAACAAGGTTTATTAATATACTCTTTTGAAAATTATTTATTATGAAAATATGTATCTTATTAATAGTTTTTATATCCCTAGTATATTATTGTTACTTCTTCATTATTATTTATTAAATTATTATTAGATTATTAAAGTTTTATTAGACTATTCTTATATTATTCAACTATTATTATATTTTTAATATTTATTAGAATTATTAGGGGTGGTAGGTGTGGGGATCATATATGATCTTGATGGAAACAAATTAACAAAATAGGATGGGGACTAGGAAAATTTTTCAATAACCAAGCATAATATTTGGTGGTTTATATTGGACTAAAACTCATTAGAGAAAGCTCGAAAGTGTTGGGTATGTGTTATATTCTTTGTAAAATTGATCCCATGTATTATACATGGTTATGGGAGAAAAGGGGGTCTAGGGGGTGCTTAGCACCCCCCCAACTGGGAGGGTTGTGGTGGTTTGCAGGCAAAGCGCCTGAGAAAAACTTTTTGGTTTGTTTTTGGCACATGATTTTTGCCTATGGTTTTCTAATTTCGGTTAAGGAATTAGGTTTGTTGACTAATCCAGGTCAATGGATTAGGGATTTGGATACCACGAGATCCTATATGTATATTGTATTATAAACAATGAAAATGATGAATAGAATATTAGAGGTGCGGCTCTAAACAAGTTGTTGGTTGTCTTGGTTTGAGTTTCCAAGGTAAAATTCTATGTGTAATGTGTGTGTGTGCCATTGTATCTTTTCTGTTTTATTAAGAATCTATTTGTTGTAATTAATTGTATAAGGTTAAATTCTACAAGAAGTAGAAATTGCACTGATAGGTGACTCTGAATTGGTAATCAAAGGGCTCTGAAAGCTAAGTATTAGTAAGAATCCTAGACTACAGTGAATATTTTAGCAAATTTCCTATGAGAAAAAGAAGTTTCATCATGTTGAATATTACCACATTCTTCAACAACAAAATAGCATGTCCAACTCTCTTACCAAAGGAGGCAAAAATTTAGAGATGGGGAAATTAAAAAGGAATGGTGAATTAATGTCTCAACCCCCTCCTTGAAAAATGCAGGGTACATAAAAAACATGGGTCGATTTGACCTGACTATCATCATCACTTAGGAATGTGTCATCCTTTGGACACCTTTCTTCCACCCACCTCGTCAACTTGAATGAACCCACCTCTTGGAATATGTATCCTTGAATAAACATACAAGTATTAATTTTCCTCATGGCCATCCTCCCACCCACATTTGGGATTTATTCTCGCGTATTTTCTATGATGTCTCCTTTGTACCATCCCCTCTACTCCCTTATGTGAATGTTCATGGTCACACACAGGATCACCATTATCTCTGTGGTTGGGTGCTTTCTAGATGAACTATGCCTAATCCCTTGGCACTCTGGTCTCACTCCCCTTCGTCTTCTTTGGCTTTGGTGGTCTGTCATCTTCCTCTCTAGCAACAGTGATAGCTTGGCATTTTTCTGGGGTTTGTCGAATATGTGGAGGTGCAACCAACCTTCGTGTCATTGCAATTCACGCGAATTAGAAAAAATGAAAGAGTGTATAAGGGATCAACGCCAATAAATTGCATCTCTCTTGAATCCAAAACCTAACTAGAGAAGAAGATGTAGGGTAATGAGCATAAACTTGATAAGGAAATGGTGATACTCCTAAAAGAGGTAAATTTACATTATATTCAGCTATGATCACACCGTCGAGCAATTTGGGAACCCCCAAAATCTTACGGAAACCATCTTCCGCGATAGAAACTGTTTTCTTCGTCAATGGGATCGCAAGTCTGTATTGAAGTAAGTAATAATCTGCACTCTCAGTCGGACCAGGGTGCTATGGACGAGAATCAATAGTTAGTGGACACTGAGTTAAAACTTCACTAAATTCAGGTTCTGTGATCAATAAAGTATCATTTTTTATGAAATCCTATGTCAGGATATATACATGAAGGCAATTTAGAATCTTTGATAAAAAATATGCTATCATGGAACAATAGAGGAAGGACCTCTCTTGCACTGTATATGAGACTTCTCTGTTGTTTTGGATTTTTGTAAAAACTGGTTGATTCAATTCTATTGTAGCATCTTTTATATAATATCAATTTAACCATTTCTGTTAAAAAATATATATTTATTAGAATTATTAAATGAGTCTTTTTAACCTTTGATCCTTCTTTGTTTAGTGATTTTAGGGTTTTTGTTTTTTATCATGCAATTTAAGACAACATAATATGTGTTTTTAATTACTTGAATCTTCTATATTAATTGACTAAATCCTTAGCTCACACCATCAAATTTTTGTCCCGATGATGAATCTTGTTACGGGTTCAAAATGTTGACACTTAATATGAATAATGTGGACTCTTCGAAAAATTTGAACTCTGAGTATTAAGTTTGTTTCCTAAATTAAAAAGAAACATATAATTTACATCATTCAAGAGCATAATTATTGACGAATCTTCGATAGTATCCCGCCAATCCTAGAAATCCTCTTAACTTGGATATGTTTTTGGGTTTAGGCCATTCTGTCATTTCCCTGATTTTCTTGGGGTCTACCTTGACTCCTTTTTTGGATATGATGTGACCAAGGTAATCTACTTCCTCCTTTGCAAATGTACATTTTTACATTTTGGCATAGAATTGATTTTCCTCCAGAAGAGATAACACTTGACCCAAATGTTTCATCTACTCCTCCCATGTTTTACTATACACTAAGATATCATCGAAGAAAACTAAGACATGTTTCCGTAAGTATGGGTGAAATAATTCATTCATTGTCACTTGGAAAGTGGCGAGGGCAATAGTTATCCAAAAGGGAATCATCTTGAATTCGTAGTGTCCTTCGTGTGTCTGGAAGGAAATATTGGCTACATCTTCTAATCTGACTCTAATTTGATAGTACCCATATCTGAAATCAATTTTTGAAAAATATCTTGCTCCGTGAAGTTCATCCAACATTTCATCAATAAACGGGATGGGGAATTTATTTTTAATTGTTATTTTGTTTAGCCCTCGGTAATCTATGCATAATCTGAAAGATCCATCTTTTTTTCGAACTAACACTACTGGAGCTGCATATGGACTTTTGATTTTCATGATGACACCACATTTTAATAGGTCTTGGACTAATCTTTCTATTTTTGTTTTGTGGTGATGAGGGTATATGTATAGTCTAACCTTGACTGGGCTTGATCCTGTTTTAACTTCAATTATATGTTTAATTCTTCTTTGAGGTGGTAACTCCATGGGAAGGTCTTGAAATACCTTCTTATGTTTTTGAATTAGATCTTGGACGTCTGATGTTATGGAGTCATCCTGTTCTGATTCTTGTATTTCTATGTTGTGGCATTGGATGAAGTATGTGATTGCTCCTTTTCAGATCATTTTTTCCATTTGTTGTGACAACACAACCTATGTTTGTGGAGGTTGAAACCATCTAATTTATAACTTTTCCCTTGCCATTTGAATTGGATGAAATGTTCCTGGTGATTGATTGAGTATGTTCCCAAGGTTTGTAACCATTGGAATCCTAAAACCACATCTACTCCTCGCAGAGGGACGGTGTAGAGTTCTGATTCCAGATTGAAATTTTGGATTTGGAGTTTCACGTTATGGCATTTCCTGACATTTCCAATTTTTTTTCCATCTGCAACCATTACTTTCATTTCTAGGATTGAATATATACAAATAATTTGAGTTTCCTTGCAATCTTGATATTGAGGAAATTGTGGGTACTTCAAGTGTCGATTAGTAAGGCGACATTATAATTTTTGATATGTCCTTTTAATTTAAGAGTTTATGGTTGGGTAATGCCTATGATGGTTGCGAGTGATATTCTTGGTGTGTTGTCTTCTATGAGATTTGAGGTGTCATTTTGGAAATTTTCCATTTCTTCATTTATTGATTTTGCTAAGTCTAATTCGCCGTCTTTTTCTACTTCACAAGTGTACAATTTTTTTGAGTTATCTTCGATCTAGAAGGTCTATGTCTTGGGTCCCATTTATCTCCACATCGTTTGCATTTTCATTCTTTTATCCTTTGGGACTCTAAACTTATTCTTCTATCTTCACGTAGATTGGGTCGTATGTATTTGTCATTTCTTATGGTCTGAGGTACACTCCTTCTTGAGTAAACCTTATTGAATCTTGATTGGCCTTCTAGTTTTTCTTTTGTGGCTTTTGCGTTGCGTATTGTTATTTCTACCATAGTAACCTCATGTAATCTTAACTCGTCTTGGATATGTGTTTTGAGACCACCTAAGTAAGAATGGAGTAATTGATCATCAGATATTCCAAATTCTCGGGTGGTGAGAGCTTCCCATTGATGCGTAAATTCATCTATGCTGCCTTTTTGTTGTAGTCTGGTGAGTTTTGAAAAAAAATATTTTTTCGAAATGCCCTGGAATCTTTAAAAAAAATCATTTTTGAAAGAATTCCAATTATATGATTGAATTCTTCTTTTCCACCATAGATACCAATTGTATGGAGTGCCTTCGAGGTACATGGATGCTTATTTGACCTTTTCTTCATCGGTTGCAATATTATATATATGGAAATATTCTTTAGTTTTGTTAAACCAAGCCACACATTGGTTATCGCCTCCATTGTATTTTGATAGTTCAACTTTGGCTTTGGGAGGATAAATTATTAAGGGTTGATGTTGTGATATAGGTTGGGAATTTGAATTGTAGGGAGATGGTGGCGACAGTGGTGGTGGAGGTGATGTGTTAGATGTGCTTGAGTCACTTGGTTGTGGTTGGGTGGCTTGTTGGTGCCCTTGGTGTTTTATTAAATTTAAAAGCTCAATAAGCTTTTCTTCTTGATTTTGTATCATCACAACCAACCTTTGTTGCAAATCATCATTTATTTCTCATTTACAGTTTCCCAAACCTCATTGTAGGTTAACCCCGAGTTCTTGAAAAATATCGTCTTTAAGATTTTGTTTTAGATTATCCATGCCTTTTTGTAATTTGATTCCGACTTCTGTTGAAATTTTTTCTTTAAGATTATGGGTTAACTCTTGTTTGAGTGTCTCATTATTGAGCCTTATTTCTTCTCGTAACTCATCGTGAGTTTTTTGTATTAACTTTTCGAGTGATTTCCTAATGCTTTTACACTTTTGGTCTATTTTTTCCACTTGAGTTTTTAATTCCAACATCCTTCTGGTGTTTGGGGGTGAGTATTTTTCTGTAATTTTGATCTTGCTTGGAATATCCCTTTTTAATTATTTGAATTAAATAATTGTAATTTAAGGAAAATTATATATATATATATATATATATATATATATATATATATATATATATATATATATATATATATAATGGTGTAATGAGGGGTACGACTATTTAGAGTATGGTTGTGTGTGGAAGGATGTGTGCAAGTTGCCGAGAGTGGAGGTTGTGGGAGAGTGGAAAGTGTATGGTGGGCGAATGGGAGTGAAGCATGGGAGAGGGGGGGACAGTATGGTGGTCGAATGATGAAAGGGAATGGGACACGGATTGTGGGAATGGCGAATGTGACACAAACGAAAATGGGGAAATGGGGAGGGGGTGGAGGGTGCAGGGGGAGGGGAGAGGGGGTGGGAACAGGTCGCGGGGAGTGGGGAGAGGTCGGACGCGATGTAATATCCCCAAGGACGAGTCCCTGTTGTATTTATGAATTGTAAACATGTTTTGTAGGCTGGTGAGTCAAGTGTTGATACACTGGTGGGCTTATTTGTTTATTGGGCCGGAGAGCCTAAGTGTTAAAGGCCAGGAGCCTGATTTTGTATATGTAATTATGCAGATCATTAATAAAATATAAACATCGTTGCGTGTAGACTGACCACGAAGAAAGAGTGATAGGGGACTAAGATTCCACAGGGTGGGGAAGGGAAAGGGGGTTGAAAAGGTTGGAAAGAGGGGCTAAGATTAGGGGCTTAAGTCCTTGAGAAGAATAATTTATTATTCTTCTAAAGCTATGTGAAAGACATGTTTTTATCCTATGTCCTGGGAGAGGCAACGTGTGCAAAAGGGAACACATGTAGCTCCAGGAAGACAAGTGTCGACCTGGGCGCATGCAATTAAAAGCTGAAGCGCCAACTGTGTTGGGGGTTCACGGCCCATTCTTCAATCCTCAGCCTGAGTTCACAGAGATCTCTGTCTGAACCCATTTTGTGTCTACGTTTGCCTCTGCATAACCTTGCACATCTAAGAAACCAATGGGAAGGGAGAAGCTGACCTGTGTGTCTTGTGAACCCAGGTTTATCCACATTGAAAATCTGATTTTGTGCTGAACCGTTTGGGATGCTTTCCTATGTGTTACCTGAGCCGTGATATGTCTTAGTGGGACTGTTGTCATTTTTGGATGTCCATGCCTAATTTCTTGTTGCTTCTCTCACCCATGAGTTAACCGAATGAGTTAACTAAATGACATGGATGTCAACGATTTCAAGCAGGGGAGAATGTAAGACCTCTAGCGCTTAGGCAAGGTGTGTTCCATTACAACGTCGGTGGATACGTAACCAATCAATGATTTGGCTAAGTGCACGCTCGATTTGGTGCGATGGATGGCGCATTAGGCATACTTGGCAAGACACATGGTGAGTCCGAGAGAGGGCATGTCGGGCATGCTTGGCAAGTTGCACGACAAGTCCTTGTTTTTGATAGCCTTGGTGGATGACTCATGGGTGATGTCCACGAGACAGTCAGGATGGTGTACTACCGTGTAGGATGGGAGGACCAATGAGGATGTCTTGTTGAGTAGGATGAGCGACCAACTGACGAGATGCTATGTTAGGCTTCTTGGTAGAGGATGACACGACTTGGCAATGTGGTAGATTGTGTATCTCCCATGGAAAGGTGACATTAGTGGTATGCACATTGAAGGAATGAAGACGCCTTACGAGAAGGGTCATGATCTTTGGTGACTATCAGGAGTCAACCTAGATGGATGATAGCATGGTTGCATGTTGGGTAGATGATTGTCTGAGTATTCTTGGCTCGGGGAAAGGCACAGGTAGGTGTCGATGGTTGAGTGGTGATGGTGCAACATCGGCTATGGTGAATGAGCATTCGAATTTATGTACATATAAATATGTCTGACTTGGGTTTGCCAGGACATGACAGTGAGACGTATTCCGAATGACTTGGGTTTGCCAGGACATGACAGTGAGATGTATTCTGGATGATACAAGCAAGTTGTTGGTCAAGCCCAACACGTGAGGTCATGCCGGTATCACTCAATGAATAGACTCCTTATATGATATGGGACACTCTAGGACAAGAAGTTTAGCCCCATGACATATAGTTAATGAAAATTTGAAATATGAAATATCATTTTTTAAAATGGATATTAAATATATTAGTCAATTTATAAAATATAATGAATATTTCAAAATATTAAATATATTAGTCAATTTATAAAATATAATGCAATAATTTTTATTATCCATTTATAACTGGTTCAAAATAGAAATTATGTAATAAGAATTATGGCGAGATATCAATAATGAGGACAAATGGATGAAGAAGACCCGAATAGGGACACCAAAAGCATGTGCTAACCATATAACCTCGCTTGTAAACCACTGCGGGATTCTCCAACAATTCCCAGTGGTATGCGACTAGTCACGAATCTAACCTCGTTTGTAATGGTAGAACAAAACCACAACCAAAATTCAATTATGATCACACAATTAACATCCTGCATTACGAAGCCATTGAAATATCGTCTATCTCCCATGACGGGTATCCAATTTCGTCCTGAATAATTAAATGAACATATATACATATTTTTACAATAACATCAGGCAGGATCAGCATAGCAGTCTTATATGAATATTATTGTCAGCGATCATGCTGTAAAACACTCCATCAGTCCTTCGCGGAGTCCTCGCAAAGGAAAGCAGCATCGGCGTTATTGTCACTGCAGTAGAGACATGGATGTTGTGAGTACTCTTCTTCATCTAGCAATTTTCTCGCGCCCAAAACCAATTCCCTGTTGCTGATGGGCTTCCCATGTTGAGCCAGAATTGTTTGAATAGCGTTACTGAATGCTCCATATGCTTTACTCAGATCCTCTGTAGGGCACGCGTCCTCGGATGTTTCGTCAGTTTGGCATCCGCTCAAAAGAATACCCATATCCGGATGTATACGCTGCTTCCCCTGCTGCAATTCATGATGTTCTAGGCCGCGGCCTTTTGTATCCGTTCCCATTTCCTCCAGGAAAGAGCAGTTATCGGTAACGAGACTTTGAACTTTGGAGCTAGCTTTCTTACCAAAAAGCTGAAACAGAGCGCTCTTAATTTTATGAGCTTCCATCTCAACTTCTCCAGTTTCTTTTCTCAAATAGCGCAGTAATGAGTCTAAGGGTAAGAACTTGCTCTTTCTCTTTGTTTCTGGATCTGTTAGCGATCTGTTGGCTGTGACATGAGGTCCAATTTGCTCTTTCTCTTTGTCAATTAAGCCTCCGCTGTGACACGAGTCTGAAATCATGGTGAAAGAAGCCCCCAGAGGGCACATGTTCACCATTAAGCGGAAGTCCTCATCTGCATGCCATATATCATATATTGACTATTTCATAATAATCACAATGATCATTAATGTTAAATAAAGGATTGAATTGATCAAACTAAGATATTGGGTATATAGAAATAGGACCTGTAAGCAGGTTGAAATCGCATGGGACAATACACTCGTAGCCGGCGGAGTGATGCAGTGGAACGAGAGTGCCGTGGCCGCTGTAGTGAAAGAAGAGGACGTCTCCGGGCTTGGCCTGCTTAATCATTTTGACGAGAGCCTTGCGAATGTTTTCGCCGGTGGGCTTTGTATACGACTTGTCTGTGTCGATAAGGAGATTAATATTCTCTTTGGCAAAGCCGAAGCGATGAATGAGGATGCCTTGCATCCTCATAACGTCGTTCACACATCCGTGAAGTTCATTTTCGGTATTGGGATAATTGCATCCCACCAACACAGCGTATTTCATATTGTCGTTCTTGGCCTTCCTTTTAATCTGATTCTGATCAATCAAGACTGCTGACTTTGAGTTTCTGCAGGGAAGTTATAGTTCTGTGAGATGAGCAGATGAATGATATGAAAGAAGCTGAATAATTTGCAATATGAGAGGGTGAAACGGGGCTGTATTTATAGTTTAAGAAGATGCAATGTGGTGTAGGATGGTTTCCTTTCAAGCAATCCTTGAAGAAGTGTAGTGAAAGGAAACCCTTAACTTTCACGACTCGGAGTCCTTATAAACTGAAGGAAGCATTAAACAGTGTGATGCTTAAGGTGATCTTCTGGACCACTGCCCTGATGGCAATGCCATCTTTTTAGAATTGTTATATTGTTATTAATGATGTGAGGGATACACAGAACAGACGAGCACGCAAGCCCAGAATGGCTTGTGTGTCGGAATCATCTTTCACACATCTCGAGGAAGATGAAAATAACTTGTTTTTTTTTTACTTTCCGACAGAATAGAAGAAAGGAGACACAGTCTTAACGAGGAAAGGAGGGAGCACTCTTTCCTCCCCACTTAATTTTTCGGTAAGTTTTTGGGCGATGCAGTTTTGAATTCCTCTCCACTTAATTTTTAGGTAAGTTTTTGGGCTATGCAGTTTTGAATTTCTGATTGATTTAAAAGTTTGATGTATTTTCTTATCATCTGAATTGATTTAAAATGGCGCAAAACTCTGAGGTGAAAAAATAAAATACATAAAACTTTCACCCATGCCAAATTCAAACTATTCCTGAAAATTTAACTAGATTCAAACCCATTTTTTTTTAGCTGAAATGAAAAAAAATAAAATTAATCTCTAGTTAACTTACTCCTTAAAACATTACCTAAAGATCTTCCTAATTAAATTACTTCTTAAAGAATTGCCTAAGGAAAAGGCAAAGCTTGATCAAAATAACCGAGGCACGGGGTCAAACAGCACAAGAAAGAGTGAGTGATGCCAAAGGAGTGAGACTCGTTAATTTAAAATTATTTTTACATTATGTTAAGGTGCCGTGGTATTGCCATAAAAGAGAGGAAGACACGTATACTTGAAGATGGATGAGATGATAAAATATGGAACTTTGCTCTTAAAATTATATAACCTTACTTTTATTTATAAAAAATAATTATTATATTTAAAAATAAAATAACATTTTATTTTTAAAATATTGGGAAAAGACTTTCGTGCACTTTTTTCTTTAGTTGAAGGTTGAAACCACAGGAACATTGTTAAAATATTGGGAAAAGAATTTCGTGCACTTTTTTCTTTACTTGAAAGTTGAAACCACAGTAACTTTGTGGGTCTCGTTATATGGACCTGAATTACTCACGAAGTTGCTACCGTTACGATAAGAAGTCTTTCAACTACCCATAGATTTGGTCATTAATGATTTGAAGGGATTGCATTTCGTTGAATGTTTCACAAGATTCGATATTTGTTTGAAATTTGGAAGGTGAGAAAATTGTTAGATCAAGATTTTTGTGATTATTTTTATATAATTTAAATGTTTCAAAAGTTTTCCAGTATATTAAATCTATTTATATATTCAAAACTAAATTAAAACTAAATAAATAAATAATTTCTTATAATTTTATGTGGCCGCCGAAAAAAACCAGAATAGCTAAACAACGGCCTTGCTTAGTTTCCATGGTACCTTCGATCTCTTGGATACATCATGCTGACGCAGAATGGCTAACAGAGCGCGCCGTCTTTTTAATCGAGGGCCACAATATCGAAGAGAAAGAAGAAGTAACGTGCTTCCCTTTCCAACAAGTTAATAGGCAGCACACTCAGAGACGGAAAAGCCAAGAAAAAGAATGACTATAAATCAGGCTGTCGATGTTGTAACAGTTACACGTATCAATTGAAATGTCATTGTCGGAGATTGTCATCGCTGACTGTATAACCCCGGGTGTGGATGTTGTACTAGTTGCACTTTGTCACCTAAAACAGCAGGAAATCTCATTGTTAGAGATTACCATCGCTGAGGTTATAACATCAGGTATGTATGTTGTATTAGTTACATGTATCTCCTTGTCAGAGATTGTCATCTTTAAGATTATATCATTGACATCATCTATATATTCAATTAATATCTAATTTAAAAAAATTAAAAAATCTAATTTTAATTTTTTATAATAATTTATTTTTTATTTAAAAAATTAAAATTAAATTTTATAAATTAGTTATATTTATATTTAAAATAAATTTATATTAAAAAATGTTAAATAATTATGGTGATTTTGAAACATTTTTCTTAATGTTTTATATTAAATTTGGATATATTAATTCTGGTATTAATGTATATTAATGTTTTCATTATAAAATTAAAAGCTATTTCAATATATTTTTGGTAAATATGGAAATTAAAAAATATATTCTAATATATTTTTGGTGAATCTAATATCCTCTCTATAATCTCTAGTTTAGGGATACATTCCTTGGGTTGAGAAGAAGAGAGTTGGAGGAAATTCGAGATCCATGTAGGAGAATACCAGTGGCTTGTCAAAATATATGAGTTGTGAGTGGACACTGAGAGACATCCTCTTTTGTGGATTCCTAACGCCAACTTGGGGGTGATTTGTTGTTGAGATCTGAAACAACAATTCTGTGGCTGGGTGGAACGTTTGTCGCCAACAGCTGGTTGCACAATGTTTTTAGAAGATAAGTGTTTTATTTGTTTTTCGTGTTACATTATGAGTTTTAATTGTTGTGTATTAACTCTATGTATGAGAATGAATTATATGTTGTTGTGATGAAATTATTAGTTGCATTCATGTTAGTTTATCATGTTGTAGCTATGCTTAAATTAATGGTGTTGTAAGCTAGAGGATTAATTAGCTGAATTTTATTTTATTTTATGAGTATTATGGATGGTGATGTTAAGCTGAGATGTTACAGATTGGTATCAAAGCAGAAGTTTCGACATCGAGCCTATATGGGCTAAGACCCATGCAAATTCGTCAAAATTTTGTTATTTTATAATTTCACATGTGAAAAGTTTGGGGAAAATTCATGGAAACGAAGTGAAACCCCCAAATTTATGAGCAGATGTGAGTTTAATTCACCTTAGAATAGTCAAAGAGAGGATTAATTGATCCAGATTATTTTCGGCACGAAATGAGAGCGGAGATATAATAAAGAAATGCACAGAGATCTTGCAGATATTCAATGATATAATAGAAATGTATCAGAGAGGAAACCATATACACAGATATAAAGTAATACACGATTTCTATTAATCAAAGAAATGTACAGAGACTGTAAAAATACAGAGTGAAAGACTCGCTAGAATGGTGGCAGCTTATCTCTGAGAAGAGATGTGACGGC